>VALG01000444.1:46148-64823 GCA_009835305.1 Ipomoea purpurea
ACATGGCATCCGTGAAACCCTAACATCGCTCTTGCAATAGTAATAACTAATAATAATCGTGGATGAAATTTGGTAATAAAATAATAATTGTGGATGAAAATTGTTAGAATTAAAGATATGGATTAAAATTGTCATTTTGTTAATACTTATGGGACTAAAATTAATATTTGCTCTTTACAAAATTACCCAAATTACCTTATTAGTAGTTAAATACCTTACCAAGGGTGCAATAGTAATTATACATGGCATCCGTGAAACCCTAGCATCCCTCTTTGGCAACCTGTATAAATTTCTCAACACACACACAGCTGCTGCTGCGTAACAACTGCTTGGGAGAGATGACGACCCGATTCAAGAAGAACCGGAAGAAGCGCGGCCACGTGAGCGCCGGTCACGGTCGTATCGGCAAGCACCGGAAGCATCCCGGAGGCCGCGGTACGCCGGAGGTATGCACCACCACCGTATACTCTTCGACAAGTACCATCCAGGATACTTCGGAAAGGTGGGTATGCGCTACTTCCACAAAGCTCAGGAACAAGTTCTTCTGCCCAACCATCAACATTGATAAGCTGTGGTCTCTGCTCCCGGAGGAGGTCAAGGAGAAGGCCGCCAAGAGCAAGGACGCCGCCCCTGTGATTGACGTCACCCATTCGGATACTTCAAGGTTTTGGGTAAGGGTGTCTTGCCGACGTCTCAGCCGTGGTCGTGAAGGCCAAGCTTATCTCGAAAATTGCAGAGAAGAAGATCAAAGAAGCCGGTGGCGCCGTCGTTTCTCACGGCTTAGGTTTATTTCCTTTTGTTTTAATCAAGAGTAGTTAATGGATTTGAGAACTTAAAGTTTATTTTGAATTTCTTATTGAGACTATTATGCTTCAGTATATTTTGAGTTCTTTTTTATAGCAGACTTTCCTGTAACAATGTGGGTGCTTTCTCATTTGTTTATGGCTTTCTTATATCATGAAAAACAAATTGTCTTATATCTTTAGTTCTTTTCTTGATGAAATTGATTCTCTGTTCTGTCTATTTATGGTTATGTAGTGAACCTCTCTGAACAGGTTGACTCAAGGTTTTTAGATTGTTTAATCAGATACCGTGCCTATTTTCTGTGGATTTCCTTTGTTTCTGTTAGATTACAGACAGCCATACATTGTTATTGCTCCCTACGTTATAAAACATTGAGAGTATATGCATTTGCTGGGTGAATGGATTGATTTTGGGAAATTTCACATTTCACCATTGTAGTACTTTTGCTTTTTGCTTATGTTGTAGGTTTCAAGGTTTATTGTCTTGGAATTCTTTGTATAAGCCTATTTCTTGAGTATCTATTTGGAATAATAGTCTTGTGTCATATTGAATTGGGAGCTGGCAGGGTAGGCTATAAAGTCTTGAATTTGTGGTGTTCCAAGTATCATAAATTCTGAATTTTGCTGTTCAAGTATCCTAAATTTTGAATTTTGTTGTTCAAGGTATCTAAATTCTTGGAATTTTTTGTGTTCAAGTTCTAAATCTTGAATTTGTGGTGTCAACTATCTTGTGGCTTTCTTGCATAATTGGAGCTGCAAGTGCGCAAACAAATTTGTTGTTCTAAGAGAATATTGCTCGGTTTCAAATCACAATGTATCAGGAGGCGTTCCAAAGCCGTGATGGGAATACTCGAGCCCACAAGCCACATCAATAGCAATGTTCAATCTTTGGAACCATGGCTTAATCTTCTAGGCACATGATTTCGTGACAACTTTTTTTCGTGCCGGGATTTAACCATTTTCTCAAAGCCTACCATTTTCATGTATTTTGTAGACAATGGCCTTGAAATCATTGCAATGATAGTCAATGCTGAACAAGAAGTTAAAACAAACTTCACTAGCTCCTTTAACCGGAAGCTTTAGGACCTAAACAGCAACTAGCAATTTTTAGCAGTCTTGATATTCAGGGATTTTCCCTGTAAAGCTGTTGTTTTTTGAGGTCAAGAAGCCTGAGAAAACTGAGGGTTGCCAATTGGCGGCGATAAACTGACCGCTGAGCTTGTTAAGGGGAAGCATGAATTTCGGATTCACTCGTTTGTGTTTTAGGCCGCAAATATTCCTGCCCGGACTGCAAGAAATGCATGGGACTCATTCCACCCTGTGGTGATTATGAAGCGGGGTCTAGCTGTATTTCAGCTTTGAATTGGAGAGTAGGGCTTTGGTGATCAGTAGTGCTTGCCAAGTTTTGGAGAAAGATGAGGAACAAAACAGAGGAGGTTAAGGAGAATGGGCATGGAAAACGATGTTTGAAGAAGAGTTGGTCGGAAAGAGTTGACACCACATTGGCTATGTAATATGTATGGAATTCAGGCTTTAGTAATTTGTATGATTAATTAGTGGAGGGAAATTGAAAGAAATAATTATATATCATAATAAATTGCATACTTTTATATTGAAAAATGCAATTTCACATTATAAAACACCCTATTCCTTCACTATTTGTCTATTTTCGTGTTGAATTTGTTTTTCTTCTTTTAAATTCTTTGAACTCATGTGTTTGGGTTGATTTTCTAAATCAACCAAACAGAAATTTGATAGTTTTACGAAGTTGTGTAATATAATTAGGAAAAAGTATTTGTTATTTTATAAAAAGAAAGTGTAATAGTTTTGTATAAAAATGTAATACTTTTAGTAGTTGTTTAGAAACTTAGAAAATGACTCGTACAAAGTCATTTAATTATTTCTGATGTTTTTCTGTTGATTGTTTCAAAGGAAAATAAGGTAAAAGAACTCTCAATCTTTATTCTTTCATTTTTACTCCTTGGACATGACAAGCAATATTAAGTTATCTTTATTATGTAGATCTCGAGAAAACATTATCTATACAAAAAATTTGAATGAGAAAAAAATTTGGACTAAAATTTGGGTGCGCAAGAAAAATGATAAATTGACAAGTGATGACCACTTGCAATATGCAACACTTACAGCACGTTTGGTTCACGGAATGAATTTTGAGGTAATAAGAAATGCGATTCCATAAGGAATGAAAATATACAAGAAATAAAATAGGAATTGTATTCTATTGTTTGGTTCGCGGAAGGAATAGACTTGAGAAAATTATATTATAGTGTTTGGTTGGTTTAAGGAAATATAAATATATATGTTTAAAAGACATAAATACCCTTATAAAAATATGTGGTGGTGGTCGGCGGTGGCGGCGGTTGCTAGCGGCGACGGTAGTGTTGGGGTGTGCTAGTGGCGATGACGGTGGTGGCGCGATGTCATAGGGTGTGTCGACTATCACAGTTTCTATTTAAGCAACATTCTTAGCCATTTGAGGACTTTTCAACCAAAGACATCAAGGATACGATCCAAGACACTTTTGGGAATTTCAACCACACTGTGGTAGACATCTTTATACATCGGGAAAGCTTGGAAACAAGATTTCTTCATGGAATAAAAGAATTTTTCTATATTATTGAATTCTTCTATCATTTATTTGATTTCTTTAATTTTTTTTGCGTCAATGTTTAGAGGCTAAACTTGTAGTACTTGAATTTATGATGAACCATAGGATGAGTCTTTGTTTTAATTGTTTTCTTGTCTTAATATATTGTTTATCCTTTGATTCAACTGTACGTGTTCTTTAATTAATAATTGCCGACTTATTAAATTCATGTTTGGTGCATATATTTTGTGATAAAGATAACTTTGTATGTGTAGATTCCACATGATTGAAATGAGTGAGCGAATTGCAACCCTAGAGATGGGCCAGATGACAATAGTCCTTTGTGTTTGAGTCAAATTATTCAATAGAACTCACAATTCTTTAATGAAATCTTTGAAGTTTTAATTTAGATGTTCTAGGAGAATTCATAGTTTCAAGTACCCTTTATTCACTAGTTGATTTCCTCAATTTTGTTTTAGATTATACTTATCTCGGTTATTGATTAGTCTTTTAATTTATTTTATTTTAATTAGTTAATTGATTCATCAACACATCGTATAACTTGATAATAAATCATAGTTAGTACTAGTACGCGTTGTCCTTGTTGGGTACAACACTCGTTACTCACTTTTCTATATAAAAAAAAGATATAGGTGCACATGCCTAGTTGGATATGTATATTATAGATCAATTATTAATTCCTAACAAAGTGTGAAATTGCAATTTCTTCTAACCAAACCATGGAATTGCAATTCCGTAGAGTTTGGTAAGAATGGAATTACAATTCCAACATACCAAACACCCTCGTCTTTTGTTTTTATCCCATGGAGTTAATTATATATATTACTATACTTTTAGTTAAATTTTATACCCTAACTACACTTTTGAAAATGTTTTAAAAAATCTATCCACCCTTTTAAACATTTTACTCTTTTGTGATCATAAGTATTACATTTTTACTAATTACTAAAAACCGACGTCTTAAGTCCTATTAAAAAAAAAAAATACAACGTCAGTTTTCATTTAGCCGACGTCGTATGTTACTATACAACGTCGCCCAGAACAACGTCGCTTTTTAGTCGACGTTAAAGGCCCTAAATAGCCGACGTTAAAAGCCTGCTGTGTAGAGTGTAATACTACTTTTGAAAGAACAAGTAAGCTAGCTAAGTAATAAACTCCAATGAAAATAAAATGTTATACTTGTGATGATTTAGCTTATAGAAAAATATATTACTGTGATGACTTAGCTTATAGAAAAATATATTAGAACATTTTTACTTAAAAAAAAAAATTACATATTTAAGATCCCTCTTACCTAGAACAATCTAATCTCACATAAATTTTTGTAAAATAAAAAGTAGCTTGGACTAATAATGTATGGAATTGTAAAATATTTTATTATTCTCAATCCAACTCTGATCTTCCCAGATCGAAAGAATACAAATTTTGACAAATTAAATCTAGAACAATAATTATAATAATGAAGTATATATATAAAGAATTCTCACTGCTACCTCATCAACTCCCTCAAAGTTCCCATCCATGATCTTAAACACTGCACCTCTATATTTGTATGCATACAATCTCCTTCTCCCAAATACTGCTTCATGAGAGCTAAGCCCGTGCGAAGATCCCATGAAAATGAAAGAAAAAAAAACACCAAAAAATACAGATAGTTTACAGATTAAATTTGGTGCAAGACATGAAGAATTCAAGATTATTTTCCTCCCCACTCAAATCTTGAGGCAAAGCAGGCAATGAATATTCAGAGAAGTCATGATCTGGGCTGTGACGATGAAGACCTTCTTGCAGCCATGAACACCCCTCACTTTTGGCACTGAATGGGAACTGATGAGCCGCCGACACAGAATAATCCGTGTTGTTGTTGTTGTTGTTGTTGTTCTCGCAAGTTTCCCAATTTGGAAAAGTTGCTCCATTATTATTATTATTAACCATGATGCTGCTGCTGCTGCTCATATTCTCAAAATTCTCTAAACTTGGCAGCAGTGTACTGAAGCCATGACAATACTGTTCTGAATTGTAGAGGAAGAGAGGATCGAAGGCTTGAGGTTCTGGGCGAAGGCTTGCTCCAATTCGGAGAAGTTTAATGGGAGTGTGGGTTTGGGGATAATGGTTGAAGAATTATTATTGTGATCTTCTGCGCAACTCTTTGATGATGATGATGAAGTGTTCATTGTTTGTGTTATGATCGGCTTGTGGGTGTTTGGATCAATCCCTCGCTTTATCAGCTTCTTCTTCAGACATGAATTCCAGAAATTCTTTATCTCGTTATCTGTTCTCCCTGGTAGTCTCGCTGCGATTTGTGCCCACCTGCATGCATGCCATTCTCAAAAATATTAAGGTCGTGTTTGGTAAAAAATTGGCTTATAGGTCAATTTTGGCTTATTTGGCCACTATTAATTGTTTGATTTAGTTAAAATATCAATATAAATGTTTGGTTAATTAACTTTTTGCAACTCCAAAAGGCTAAAATTAAAAAAAGCTACTTCAAGCAACTTTTTCAATTAGTTTTTTGAGAAAAGAAATTATACCAAACAGCTAGCAGCTAATAGCTAATTTACTAAACACTTTTCTACAATCAGCTAATGTTATCAACTATTTATACCCTCTAATTAACACAATAAGCTAATAGCTAACAGCTAACAACCATTTTACCAAATAGAGCCTAAATATATATGTGAATAAATTATCTTTATCCATATTATATATTCGGTGAATCTCCTGTGACAGGGATCCTTAACGTGAGGTGAGTAAGGTCAAGATAAAAATGTAATACTTATATTGAAAAAATATATTTTTAATTGAAGTATACTTATTATATTTTATCTTGACTCGATCTGACCAGTCTCACGGACTCTCCCACGTACATAGGTTTTTTGCCATATATTATAGATCGTTAGTACATTTCATTATTTTTTTTATTAAAAGTAATTTCCTAATATTTTTAGATATATATGAAATTACTTGTTTCCCAAAACTTCATGAAGACCTAGTATGATATCCTCCTCTTCTGGTGAGAACAGCCTCTTTGAGATCGGTCTTAGGTAATTTATCCATCTCAATCTGCAACTCTTCCCACATCTTTGCAAACCTGCATGTATATATAATAATCACAAACTAACAAAAGAAACTAAGATACAACGTCTCATAGTATACAGTATTTGAAAAGAAAAATAATGCTGAATTTCTCTGCTAAAGTTCACTACATGGTTTTTTTATTTTCATTCTTATTTTTTTTTTTATTTCCAATTATCGATTATCAATATTTTTCATTTATCTAGCTTTCTAATTCTCTAAATTATTTTTCCAACTTTCATTTTAAAAGTTTCAAATTTTTAGGAAATAAGTTATAAATTATAAACTCAAATATAATTCATATCTAATAATGTTTTTTTTTAATTGTCATGATTCTTTACAAGGTAAGCCCCTAACCACCAGGATTTTGAACCTATGACCTATCCATTTGGATGGAGAATCGAGATGTCATCACACTACATGGTAGTTGACTTCAATATACTAATGTTATTACTTAAGAGATAACAAACATTAATAAATAAATAAATATAATATCATCAACTTAATGTAATACCTTTCAAAAAAAAAAAAACACTAACCAACACGGGTAGTTCTCGAAATAAATTTTGAGTTGATAGGAATGCTATTTCATAAGGAATGAAATAAGTAAGGAATAGAATAAAAATTGATTATATGTTATTCGCGCAATGAATTGGACTTTATGAATTATATTAACTGATTTGGTTGATTTAAGAATAGAAAATGATATATTGTGGTGGTGGTGGAGGCGATGGTGGCGGTGGCGGGTGGGTAGTGGGGCGGCGGTGGTGTGTGCTATGCTGTGGTGGTGGCAGTGATAGTAGTGGTGCGGCGACGGCGGCGGCGTGTGTAGAGATAGGTCGGCGGTGTGTGGGTAGCGATAGCGGCGGGTGGTGGTATGGTAATATATAATATATATATATTATATATATATATATATATATATAGTATATACATAATATATAAATAGTATAATATATATATTATATTATATAGTATGTATATATATAAATATATATATATATATATATAAACTTACTAGGTGAGAACGGAGAACAAATCGTGTCATCCATCTACTATTTGTTAATGACTAGAAATCTAGGTTATGATTAAGTGTGTCGAACGCGAATTAAATATGATGCAAATGCGTTAACGTAACGTTTTACACACATTTAATTTCGCGTTCACACACTAATCCAATCTAGACCCATT
Source organism: Ipomoea purpurea (assembly GCA_009835305.1). NCBI lineage: Eukaryota > Viridiplantae > Streptophyta > Magnoliopsida > Solanales > Convolvulaceae > Ipomoea > Ipomoea purpurea. The sequence goes on from VALG01000444.1 coordinate 53,847, forward strand.
AAAAATATTAGTATGGATGCACACGATTTGGTCTCAATGGTTCTCTACCTAAGCTCATTGAACATTGCTCTCCTTATTGGAAACAAAAAAAAAAAATTAAAACATTTTTAAGTTTAGCCAAACATCAGAAAGTGAATTGATTTTTTAGAAAATTCTTCTAAAAGGCTGAACCTCAACCCTAAGGGCCTCCTACACCCCGACCCGACAGAACAGTTGGGAGGATGTAAATCATGGTAACTCAACTGAACATGAACCACAGAGGCTAGACCGATGCTCACTGCGCACAAGAAACTCGCTTCACTCTTAGAAAATGATCCATTTTTTGAAAACCATTTTTTTGAAAATATTTTCTGAATTTTAAACAGATCCTAAATGCATAAAATATAGCATTTGGTCCCTCATGTTATATAATTAGAATTGTTTTTAATAATTTATATAATTATTTATTCAAAATTTAAAATATTTTTTATTATTAAATACATAAACTAAAAAAAAAAAACAAAAAAAGAAAGAAGAAAAACCGCCACCGGCTTTCCGCGCCAGACAGTCGGTGGCTGTCTTATTCATGGAGACGGCCATGGCGTCTTCTAGATCTGGAATGAGGGCTACTACCTTCTCCGCCGCCCTCGTTCCAGACGGAGGGGACTGAAACGAGGGCGGCGATGAAGGTCGTAGCCTCCATTCCAGATCTAGAAGACGGTCCATGGTCGTCTTCCTTCATCGGCCATGACCGTCTTCCTTAGACGACTGTGGCCGTCCTGTTGGACAGCCACGACTGTCCGTGTAGAAGACAGCCACCGGCTATCCCGCGCCGGCGCCGGACAATCGGTTGCGTTTCTTCTTTTATTTTCAATTTTTTTAATTTATGTATTTACTTATATTAAAAAAAATTTAATTTTGAATAAATAATTATATAGATTTATTTAAAACAATTCTAAATTATATAACATGAGGAATCAAATGTGTTACATTATGAACAATTAAAGGGTTAAGGTTTGTTCAAATCAATTGATAGAGCTAAATTTTTAAAAGTAAAAACAATTGAGGGGCGAAAAGCATAGTTTTTCCAATAATGAATAATGCTTACCAGCATGTTTAGCAACAGAGCTCCAACATCCGACGCCGAATTTCCTGACGTAATTGTAGAGCTTCTCATCTTCCTCCGGCGACCACAAACCTTCCTTAGCTTCTGCTTCACGCATACCGGAAGAATGGCGTCCCATCTATATACACCCAACAACGCTAATCAATCAATAAGCTAGTTTATATATGTATATATGGCTGAGATATAGAAGCGAGCTGAGAGGATTATTATATTATTATTATATCAGAATTGAAGGACAAAAAAACATAAAGAAAACGATTGAAACTAGCTTAAGCAAGTTTATCTCATGATTATGGAAGAAATGCAGAACGAACCATAAACTTGGAATAAAAGCTAAGAGAGAATGAATGAAGATCAGAGGTAAGACACTCAAGTGGTTGTTACTATACCCATACGCAAATTTGGTGGCGCTGCTGCGCTTTTTAATTGGATTTGATTGAGTTTTAAGATATGTAATGTAATGGTCATTGGAAAGGGTGGGTTAAACCCAAGTTAATTAGTCAATCGCATTAAATCATCTGATCTGTAATATTTCACTCATAGATACCATACTTATACACAATCTTTATCTCCATTTAAGAGGATTTACACACGTTTTAAAAGCAAAGTTTGAAGGGGTCAAGTCTAACGTTTATTATTAAAATATGAGTTGATGATTATGCAAATATAAAGAAAGAAAGAAAAAAAGTCAAATTAGGTCACTTAAGTTTAATAAATAGTGCATATAATTAAATTACTTAATTGAAAAGCTGCCAATAAAGTCCTTCACACGTAGACCTGACAATTATGGATAGACACGAAAATAACGGATTAGTGTTTAGTTTTAACGTGTCCCGGGTCGTTGACGGGTTGACTCGTTATGTTTCGTGTCTTAACGCCCTATTAAGAACCTGTTTAATCCGTTTACACAAACATGTTTATAACCTGTTAAGAATCATTGTCATTTAGGTAAGAACCATTGTCATGAATGAGATTATAAAAGATATCATGAACATGACTAAGAATAAATTTACTACAGTAAGCCATGATCCTACATCAATTATTGATGTTCAACAATATGAAATTTGAATTTTTATTGTGTTCAATTTTATTCTAAAAACTAGCATGGACTTCTTTAATTATGATTTTGGATGTTATTTTATCATTTTATAAATGTTATAAATTGAATATTTTTTAGTTTGTTTGATGGATTGAATTGTAGATTTTTTTTTTTTTTATATAACTTAATTTTAATTTTTTGTTTTTTGTTTTAATATATTAATAGGGTTTAGTAAGTTTAAACAGGTTTTGTGTCAACACGACCCGAACCTGTTAACAAAACGTGCCTATCGTGTCAACCCGTTAACAAAATGTGTTCGTGTTACAAATTTAAACCCGTTAACCTTAACGTGTCGTGTCTGTGTTTAGCCTTATCGTGTTCGTGTCGTTATCGTGTCGAGATCTGTTAACGAACCCGTATGTTGTCGGAAATATCACCGGAGTTGGCCGGATGTTGACCAAAACCCTAGTGACCTGTGGTAGCAGGTCACTAATCGGTTTTTGACTTCATTGCACCAAATACAATGTTGATGAGTTCAATTGTTACTTTAAAAAATTTAGGGGCCTAATTGACTTTTTAGGTAAAGTTTGAGAGCTTATTTGACTCTTTTTCCCTAGAAGTTATGATTATATATATATATATATTATATATATATATATATATATATATATATATATATATAGAGAGAGAGAGAAGAGAGAGAGAGGCGGGTTCAGGTGCGGCAGTGTCTTACGGTGCGGTTATTTCTTAAGGTGCGGCAACACCAATAGTTCACCAAATATGCACCATCAACATTAGGAAATACACCACACAAAACAGAGTAAATAGAGCCCTGCATCACCAAACACACACCATTAGGTGTGAGTAAAAACACCATACACTGTTCGGAAATACACCATTTGGGGTGGTGAGTTATATGGTGTATTTTTTTTGAGTCTGTGGTGTATTTTGTGAGTCTGTGGTATATTTTGTGATGTTTTATTACATTTCATTGGGGTGTGTTTTTATTACACTGTTGGTGCATATTGTTAACACTGTTGGTGTATTCTGAAATTTGACCGCACCGCCGCACGGTAAGACCCCGCGTATATGAGCGCTCTTCTATATATATATATATATATATATATATATATATTATTTACTAGCAGGGAATGAAATATGAAATGATTACATATTTACATGAACCATTGCCAATTACCCTCACAAGATTTGCATGCAAAATAGGGTTAATTCATCGAGGTGATGACTGATGACTCAAACTAATATATAAAGGACATAATTTTTATTTTATTTTATTTTAGTTTTTGAGAAAAAGGACATAATTTAAATCATCATAATGTTTTGCCAACTAATTTGTAAGACTATTTGTCTCTTTATGTATGATCTAATATGATATTGTCAAAAGTGCCTTTTTAAATTTGAAGCTAATTAAAAAATATCTTATGCGTGAAAAATTATATGATATTAAAAAATTATTATGCTTACTATTATTAAAAAAAATCAAAAAGATGTTGCATTTGTAATACAATACGGAGTAGTTTTTTTGCCATTGAAAAATGTCCTCTTATACATAGGGTACCCATGTCATAATTTTCAAAAGGAAATTTATTATTTATTATTATATATTATTATTATTATTATTATTATTTATTTATTTATTTATTTATTTATTTATTTATTTATTTATTTATTTATTTTTGCATATTTTGTCCTTGAATTGTATATGTTTAAGTATTTTTGTATCTGGTTGCATATCTACTTTTGGAAATACATAATGCTTTTTGAAATGGGGTAAATCATGGTGATTTAATGACTCAGCAGACATGGTCAAATATCGGTGTATACAAGGGATCTGTCTAATTTGAACATAACTCCCACACTACCGCCACCAAAGTTCAACCTTGATCTTTTCTTTTAAATATTATCTATTGAACCATTAAACTAAGTCCGTGTATGTATTATTTGATCCATTTAATAAGCAGTAATGGATGTATTCATTTCGCACAATAATGACTATAATGACCATCATGGAATTTTTGAAGCGTTCCGTTGGCAAGTTGAAAGTAGGGCCAAGTTTCGTCGTCACTTGATTGGATCATGGCGTCTTCATTAACTAATGCTTCTAAATCCTTCCATCTTGCAACCTTAAATTCTTTTCTAATAACTTAAGTTTTCGACTTTGCTGAATTATATCTTAAACAGTATGATATGATTACACCCACAAAAAATTAAACTGAGTTAATTTAGTTTCAAAATTTAACACCAATTATTATATATATATATATATATATATATATATATATATATATATATTATATATATATATATATATATATATATATATATAAAAAAAAGGTTTTCGTGCGGTTGAATGCTTCCCATGCGGTTGATTAATGTGCGTGAGATTTGTACTCAATGTGCGTGAGTGTTGTGCTTAATGTGCCTGAGATTTGTACTTAGTGTGCGTGAATGTGTAAAATGCAGCAGAAAAGATGAATGTCAGCTTTTTCCCCATTCCCAGTAGCCATTGCCCTCCTTGATGATGATGATGCTGAGGCGAACTATGGTAGTTAAGAATTATGGGAATAATACAACAGAAATCCACACTTAGCTAGTGTGCAAATTTTGCTGTTCTGCTTCTTTTTGGGCTTGTCATTCTGAACTACTCACGCACATTAAGCATAAATCCCACGCATATTAAGCACAATACTCAGGCACATTAAGTACAAAACTCATGCATATTAACATGACGCACATTAAGTACACATCTCAGACATATTAAGTACAACACTCACGCACATTAAGTATTAAACCTCACGCATATTAATCCACCGCACAACCGCACGGAAAGCAACAAATGCACCTAATCCCTTCCCTATATATATATATATAAAGAGTCAAGCTCAAACCAAAACTCTCAATGTTTGTGATAGAAATTGAATATCACCCTATCTTTAGAAGCAAGTATTTAATTCATAAATGTTGTTATGGTTTGGAGTGTTTTGGACCACATTGTTTAGTTTGTTTGTCAGTTTCTTCCTTAAAAGCTCAAAGGTAATCAATCTTGATAATATTCTAATAATCTTGTTTTAAAACTCAATGTGTTCAAATCTCCACCGCGAAATTCAAAAAAAAAAAAAAAGAAAAAAATACTGAGTTTAATATTCGTTCCTTAAATATAATAAAACTTTTATCAATTTTCTTTGATTTCATTTTAATTTTCTTTTGTAACTTTTTCTTTCGTTTTTGGTCATATATGTTTTCTACTTCTTATTTTTATTTTATTTGTATTTTGAGAAATGAGCTAAAAATAAAAAATACTAATTACTATTAAATAAAATACATAATTGAATGTCAAATTGTAATATTATTAAAAAAAATAAAATAAAAAAAAAATTAAGAGGATAGGGGATATCTCCTCACCATGGAATCATGAAAGTACCAATGTTATACATCTGATAATTTAGTAGCAGCAACTGAAGAAACCTTTCAGCAGGTTATGGCTCCATCCGTATTCGAGTTACGGTAACTTCAAAGGAGAAAAAACAATATTAGAAAGAAAATGTTAGCTTTATATAAATGTATATAGAATAGATGTAACGATATCTTAAATATATTTTCTCTGCAATGATAAGACATCCATAATGTTACGTTACTGTATTTAGTCCACGGAGCACATTTCAGATGCAAGATATAGCTTCTTAGCATACAATCCGTCTTATACTCTCTCTTTCTGCTGTACTCGTCTATTAGATAGATTCAGGGCATTGTTCCAGAATTGCATATCCTTTACGCATCTGCTAGTTCGTTTTTTCTCATTCTTATAGATATCTTGATTTAAATAGAAATATAATATAAGTAGTACGCGAATGAATTCTCACGGTTGAACAACAGGTAAATATTTTAATAGTTTTGTCTAAAAAAGCTTAGCTATTTCTAAGACATAGTACTATATTAATTTTTTGTAATTTGGTGCACACAGAGATCATCAAGACATAAAAATCATTTATAGTTTTTATGTAGTAGGACTAAAAATTAGAGGAATATAAAATCTACTGACTATGAGACTTACTGGTTTTCTAGACTATTGAGATAACTTCACCAGAACATCAATAATCATCATGTCGATTTCTTCATATGTAGTCTATGTTTCTGTAAATACTTGTTTTGATTTATGAATGTACGTGCGTGGTTTTCGCAGTGACCGTATAGCACTAGCAACGATACCTATGTGTATAAATCAACTTCTATGTCTGCAAATCGCATATCTTGCCATCGTTAGTGTGGTTACTAGATGTTTGCTAGCCTCATCAGAAGCATATCCAATTTGAAAGAGCAAGAATTTGGCCGGGTCAGTTGACTACTTATGGTTCAAGAACATCTTGACTTTTTTCTTTGTAGAGGAATTAAGGCATAAGTCTTGTGACATGAACGGCTGGTTACCGTGTGCTCTCATGTCCGGGCTAGTCACAATATTGCAAATATAATTCAATACAGATGAAGTGTAGGAAATACGTCTAAAGTAGCCCAATCTTTGCCCAGCGCAATACAACCTGGTTTCAGGATACAAGTCTGTACCGCGTAATAGATGTACGATCGCTCTCGTAGCCGCTCTATCGTGTCCTTTAAGGAGAGCTTCGACGCAGATCATTATTCGCCAATTCGTGTTGAAAATTACCTTGTTTCTGCAGCACTACCAATAATATAGAGTGTCATGAGTGATGTGGATGGTCGCTACTCTCAAGCGCAGTGTTTGTCAAAACACCTGATAGAAATGTGTCGCAGTGGCTCGCTGTGGGTCATAGCAACTCATGGGATGTGGTCAGATCAGTTCGAGCCTACGTTACAACTGTAAATCTCCATATGGATAGATACTGTACAAGGTAATACAATTGATGACTCTGAATATTTCTCGCCATACGAGATGTGATGACAAGACGTCTCCGCTTCAGTAGGGCAGCTCACTTTAAGGCGGAGGAGCAGTTCTTGCCCAAGCAGCTCGAAATTATGACACTCGTCAACTGAAGAGGCCACTTAGGTATGTCCACATATTCACTCAACTTCGTGACGAGTTCATTTCATTGTAGCTGCTCTCCGCGTGCGCACTGAAGCTATTTCATATGGAGAATTATCGGATGTACTTACAGATTATGAAAGATTACAGAAGGACAATGAAGCTGCCACCCAAGTGTTTATGCAACGGCCAACGCGACACAACGACGGTTTAACGGCCTCCACCATCATCAAACACTGGTGTTGCTGAAACAACATTTCAGGGCTATAACCGGGGTGGCCGAGGAGGTTCGACGACGTCAAACGGCGGACAGAATCAATGGCGGCAAAAATGGCAATCGTCCCAATCGTTATTGTAAAATTGTGACTACCCGGGACATGAAACACGGTTCTGTCTGTCAAAAACTTGCTAAATTTCTTAAAGAAAACTCCATTACTGTTCTTGAACCCCAACACTCCGGCCATTCATCTCCTCTGGTCGACACAACATCTACCACCACGATGCCAACTCAGTCATGGATTATGGACTCAGGAGCTTCGCATCATACTGTCACTCAACCCTCATCTCTACAAAATGTTTCAGACTACTCTAGACTTGATGAGATTTTGCTGGGAGATGGTAAGTCTCTAAACATCTCACACATTGGGACTGTTCCTTTACCTCTCACAAATACTTATTTTGTCTGATGTCCTGTGTGTTCCCAAATTACAAAAAAAATTTAGTGTCTGTGTCTAAGCTTTGCCAAACTAATTCTGTTTCGGTGGAATTCTTTGATTCTTATTTTCTTATTAAAGATCGTTTAATGGGAACACAACTCATGCGAGGGGCGATCGAGCATGATGTCTATTGCTGATACGCATTAAAGGAAAGAGCGGATTGTAGCTAGAAGCCTGCTCGAAAGGTTTCTTCCGTTGCGTACTAAATTTCAGTACGTAACATTGGTGCTTTCATTGAGAGAAATATATTGATATCGTACTATTCTAGTCATTTATATTAAAGAGTTCATCATTTTCTTTCGTTATATTGTTTTTCTTTTTGGAGTTACCGTAACTCGAATACGGATTGGAGCCAGAAACCTGCTCGAAAGGTTTCTTCAGTTGCGTACTAAATTTCAGTATGTAACATTGGTGCTTTCATTGATTCCATTGGTGAGAGTATCCCTATCCTCTTATTTTTTATTTTTTATTTTTATTTTTTTTTTTATTCATTTTGACTTCATTTTGTTTATTTTTAGTATTATTGTTTTTTTTTTTGCTGCATTTCTCAGAAATCACAAAAAAAAAGTGAAACATTTGACCAAAAAAACGAAAAAGAAAAGAAAACAAGTAAAAAAAAAAAAACGACAGAAAGGAAAAAAGAAAAAAAAAGAGTTTTTTTTATTATTATTATGGAAAATATTACTCACCGGTGTTTATTGGTTTCTGTACATCAAGTTTGGTATCCGATTGATGATTTTGTATTGTATGAGATCTTTTCTACGAAAGGATCCGTGCAATATATTCATATTTTAAAGGATGAGGATTACACCTTCCAAGCTTTGGTATGGTTTGATTCTATTGTGGATTCAATTGTAGCCAAACAAGCATTCCATGGACAAAACATTATGAAGGGTATTGCACTATGAATATAGAATTTCCTGATGCAAAATTAATCATGGCTACTTGTGGGGAAGTAGATCATCAAACTCCCACTCTTCATGTGGAAATTGATGCGGAAGTGATATTCGAAAAAGGGATTGGTGATAATGTCGTTGACATGAGTTCTTGTGAAATTGTTGATGAGGACTATTCTAATCAAGAAGAAATTCAAAATTTTACGGAGGAGGAGGTAGATCCTGCACCAAATACTATGGGGGAACACAACACGGTTCGCATGGATTCACCCCAAATTGAAGCACCAATCAACGACAAAGTAGCACCTACAATTATGCATATTAAGTCTCCCAAATTGTTTCAAGAATCAATTTTCACATCATTAGTGTCTTTGGAGGACAATTTCATCCATGCTGCAGTAGAAATGATACCCAAATTGGCCCAAATCATGCCACCAACAAGGACTATTACAGGACAATCCAGTGAGCATGTTGTTTATGATGTCCATGTTTGGCAAATCAATCAACCAGTATCAAGGCATGGATATGCTCATTTCCTTACCTACACCTTGAGGGACAAGGTGTTTTTTGAAGGGGTGGAGAGTGATACGCATCAAAGGAAAGAAATAATTGGTGGTTTAATTAGTGGAGGATCTACAAGGAATGAATCATATGTAATTAGAGGATAATTGAGTATAAGGAAATTATTTATATTAATATATCATTACCTTGTATAGTTAGTATAGTTTTGGTATGTTAATTATTATAGGTATTAGTAAATTAGTATAAATAGGTTATTGTATATGAAGATGAAGATGTAGAAAATATTATGTTATTCCAGTCTTTTATATTGAAGAGTTCTTCATTCTCTTTCATTATATTGTTTTACTTTTGGAGTTACCGTAACTCGAATACGGATTGGAGCTAGAAGCCTGCTCGAAAGGTTCTTCCGTTGCGTACTAAATTTCAGTACATAACAATTGCCTTCCATTCCAGATTCCTCCACAGGTCAATAAAACTTCAGTGGTCTCCATTTCGAACTTACATCATCGGTTTGGTCATCCTTCTCATAAAATCTTAGCTTCCATTCTTAAGTGTAATAATCTAAGCTTTAATCAAAAGAAGCTTGATTCTTTTTCGTGTACTTCATGTCATATTAATAAAGTCACAAGTTACCATTCACATTCAATTCAATGTCTAGTAATTGTCCCTTATAACTCATCTATACTGATGTACGTAGTTTGTCTACTATTTCTATTGACGGGTTTCGTTACTATATTAATTTTGTTGATCATTACAGAAAATATGTTTGGATTTTTCCTCTGAAATACAAATCTGATGTTTGTGTCATTTTTCCTCAGTTCAAACGCATGGTTGAAAACTATTTTGGGCACAAAATAATCTCTATTTTTTCTGATAATGGTGGCGAGTATACCAAATTAACTTTGGTATTCAACGTGTTGGGTATTTCTCATTTTACATTCCCACCTCATACTCCAGAACATAATGAGGTTGCTGAAAGGCGTCATAGGCATGTTGTTGAAATCGGTATGGCTTTATTACACTATGCATCTATGCCACCTGAATACTGGTCATATTCCTTTCAGGTTGCAGTTTATTTAATTAATCGCATGCCACCCCTATTTTGCAAGATTGCTCACCTGATCAAAAAACTGATTAATAAATTGCCTAATTATGGGAAAATTAAGCCATTTGGGTGTTTATGCTTTCCGTGGCTAAAACCTTATTTTCCAGGCAAGTTAAATCCAAAATCATTATCGTCTGTGTTTCTAGGTTTCTCCTTTAATGATTACCGCAAAGGCGTCAAAATCAAAAATTTAATGATAAGTTTGTAAATGTGACAACAGTACATCCCATTGCTGCCTCTATTGAACCACGCACTGTTAGTCAAGCTTTGAAAAATAACTTGTGGAAGGCTGCTATGTCGGAGGAGTTTAACGCGTTGGTTAGAAATTCCACGTGGGAGCTAGTTCCTCATGCTTCCCATTCAATTGTTGGCTGTAAGTGGGTTTTCCGGGTCAAACGACGAGCGGATGATTCTGTAAACAAGTTTAAGGCACGCTTGTTGCTAAAGGGTTCTTACAGGAGCCTGGTCGAGATTACTTCGAGACATTAAGTCTGGTGGTTAAGTCGGTGACTATTCGTGTTATACTTACTGTTGCTTTATCGCAAATGCCTTTCTCAATGGCACCGTGTATGAGGAAGAC
>VALG01000448.1:9098-21728 GCA_009835305.1 Ipomoea purpurea
ATACATTCTTGAATTATTTACTTTTATGAAAAATTGATAATCTTGCATTGATATACACTAGTATACCGAATAATACTTTGATAAATTCTAAAACACTAATTTAAAAATATACATTAGGCATCCAGCAGTATAGGTGTGGTAACTACTAATAATTAATAATATATAATAATTAATTTAATGGCAATATGAAAATGTTATGGTAAAATTTTTTTGTTCTATTATTTTAGTACACAATATAATATATTACTCCATAGTATATTACGGTTATGGAGTATTTTGAAAAGAAAAGCAGTGAGCAAAACCATGAGCTGAGTTTGTCTCTGCATTTCCATTGTCGCTTTGCTCCCTCTCACTTTCTCTCTGTGGACCTTTTCATTCTCTCTCTAATAAAAACTCTGAACATCCACACTGACTCCTCGTAGGTCACTCCTTTTTCTCAGATTCCGGACGCATACGACGACGACAAATTCATATCCCTTCAGAATTCAGATTTCGCTCTCTCATTCAGCTTCATCATTATATTCTTTGATTTGTATGAGCCACTAGTAGCTGGATAGCATTTCGATCAATTTTTAAAGTTTTTAGATTAAATGAGAGAACCGCAAAGCATGAGCGGAGGTGGGCGTCGGACTCGGTCCCGGGCGATCCGCCGTTCATCGGGGGAATTTCGCCGGAGACTGAGTCCGAGAACTCCTCCGCGGTCGCAGCGGAGAATACGTGGAGGTCACGCCTCGACCTTCAGGATGACGATACCATAATTCTAAGGAGCGTGGAGCCGGCGACGGCCATAAGCATTGATCATCTCGTCGGCGGAGGGAAATGATCGAAGGTCCGGTGTCAGCTTCCGGCTCTGCGTCGACGTCTCGGTCGCCGACTATACGGCGAAGCTCGTCGAACCCGGATTCTTCAGTTCTCTCAGGAGCTGAAAGCCGAGGCGGTGGCGAAAGCCAAACAGTTCTCGCAAGAGCTCAAGGCGGAGCTGAAGAAATTCTCGTGGAGTCATGGACATGCGCCTCGTGCATTTCTCATCGCGTCCGGAACAACAAGCGGCTTGGATTCCGCTCTAGCGGCTCGCCAGTTGCGTCGACAGCGCGCTCAGCTCGATCGCACATCGTTCCGGTGCGCAAAAAGCGCTTCGTGGCCTCAGATTCATCAGCCACAACAAAGCCGCCAATGCATGGAACGAAGTAGAGAACAACTTTTACAAGCTGGAAAAGACGGTTATCTCTACCGCGCAGATTTTCGCGCAATGCATAGGTTAGTTATTATCATATCCGCTACTTGTTTATACAAATTGATTATTATTATTGTTCATTACAACAATATAATTAACAAAATTAAGCTGTTTATCGATGAAGGAATGAAGGACTCCAAGGAATTTGCAGTAGAAATGTTCGATGCTTTAAGCAGAAGAAAGAAGATTGAAGGTGGACAAAATTAGCAAAGAGGAACTTTACGAGTATTGGTCCCAAATCACTGATCAAGCTTCGATTCTCGTCTCCAGATCTTCTTCGACATGTAAGTTAATATAATTACAGTAATTTATTATTACTAGCGCTTCAAATCCACTTAACGTTACGATTAAAAATTAGTATTACCTTTTCACTGATGCACAAAGCCTCGAATCCCCTAAAGCCCAAAACAAAAGATTTTATCTTTGTTCAAATATAATAATTAATATTCTCTTCCTTATTATCTTTTGGCCGATGCGGCACAGGTGGATAGACGAATGAATGTCGAATATGCCAGAGGAGGAAGTGAAAGAGGTGACGAATATTTAAAAATTATTATTACTTATTATTATTATCTATTATTATTATTTATTATTATTATTATTATTATGAAGAAAATGGCAATAAATAGACTTTCAATAAACCTATAACAGCTGTCACCACTTCTGTTGAAACTAATTACAATATGTTAGCGCTGACCTTGTAGACCCGGATAAGATTAATGACGCACTACTTAAGAATTGATATTCACGATGCATTTGTTGCTGTGTGTCATTATATTTGTGTAGTGTTTTTGGCAACTCGATGACCTGTGATTAGGTGTAATATAATGAAACACGACCAACAGCTCCAATTACGACCACACTATAACGAGCAACCCGATGATCAAAAAAATCTCAGTAATCTTTGGTCTGGACGTTAACATGTTGGGATTAGTGGAACTGCTAAAATTCAGGAACTCTAATGCCTCCGTCTTGGTCTGAATCTCTGATCATCGTCAATTTGAGTTTTAAGAAAAAGATTTTCTCCCCCAATTTTTTGATTGGGTCAAATACTGTCGTTTTCAGTGGAGTTGGTGAGGGCATATCCGTCAGCTAAGTCTTTTTGTGTCTCATTTTGTTTTATCATGAAATTCAAATTACTATTTTCAACTACTATTTAGTGTGATCACATTTCTATTACCATTCTAAATGGGTGATCACATAATCAAACGTTGATGGTGGAGCATTTTTCCTTTGAACGGTAAAATATTGAGAAAGCATAAAAATCTTACTTGTAAAGAAGGTCAAAGGTTCAGTAGGGAGGTCAAAGATTTTATCATATAGACCTATTTTGTTTTATCATATGTACTGTAGAAATTATATGAGAGTTCAAAGGTACAATTCTTGTCTTATGCCCGCACGGCTTAGTTTACTGGTTCAGTAGACACTATTTGGAAGGGGAGGAGTAGAAAGAAATAAAATTTAAAAATAAAATGTGGGAAATGGAGCAATAACTGTTCTTTGGTATATTTTGTTTTTTTATTAAAATTATGGCATTTTTATTACAAAAAATCGCAACTACATACTTTTTTCTTTGTATCTACAATAACCTTAGCTTTGGGGTCCCATGTAGATCATAATGCTCAGCGCTTCAGCAAATAAATTATCAAGATTGAAGGAACAAGCAGAGGAGTATGCAGCTTTGATCATGGAAGAGCTGGACCCAGAAAGACTTGGCTACATTGAGGTGGGACCCTCTTTCTAGAACTGGTTTATATATATATACATATATAATATAGATCCACTGATCCACGCATGTAATTGATAAATTAAATAAATACTCCGTAATTTACTTTGTTTCCTGCATGACAATGCTATTTGAGCTTTCAATTTTTATTTTTTATTTTTTGTTGTTGTGATTATATTACTGAATTTATGAATTATCATTAGATTGGTTGATAGGTTGTGGACTATCTCTACGAATTGTTACAACTAATTTATTATGTTAGACTTTAGCTTTCAAAGTCAAGTGGTTGGAAGACATATGCATGACTTTGTAATACCGTGTTGTTCAACAATCCAAAGGAAAGGCAAAAATTAACTAGTTCCAACTCTCTTAAAAACTACGGAATATTTTATTTATTTATTTATTTATTTTGTCTTTTAGTTTACAATTCAAGGCTTTAGTCGTTCAACTGTTTGTTCCTTGGTTTAAATGCTCTGATGCTCATGTATATATTTTCTACCCTGCACTCCCATTATATACTGTTTTCGTTTTTCTTTTTTTTATTTTTTATTTTTTTCGTAAGAATATTAGTAATCTAGTTAGCTCTTCAAAGATAGAGGCTACCTAGTTTAGGTAGTTGAACTGGTAGATCTTAAAGAAGAAAATTAGAGGTTCTTAGATGGCCATTTAAGCAAGGTTAGAGTATTTTATAAGTTCCCAGAATTAAAAAATACATGTCACGTCCATATAACTTAAGAATTTACATAACATATTAATAATTTTAGGAAATTTTCTTCCTGTAAAATACCTACCATTCTGAAAAGAAAAAAAAATTGTTGAAAAGCTAACTGCACTGCCCAATAGGTATTGTTTATTTTGAAAAATATTAGTTATTGATTATTGATAGCTGTATTGTTGCTGGAATATAATTGATTAATTAATAACTTGCAATAGATAATATTCTATATAAAAAATAATAATTAATCTGTAATGACCTTATAATAAGACATCAAATTATTGAAGTCCTTGCTTAGAAAAATGAAAATACACGGTGATTTATTATTCCTTTTTCCTTATTTGTTTATTGAAGTGAGATTATCTAGCTAGTTCTGAACTGTAGCTTGGAAAAGGTCCTAGGCTACTCAATAAAAGGTGCTCAACACAATTTACTTAAAACGGTAATTAGATAGTCTTAATTTTCCAAAAAATAAAAGAAACTGACCTCGTAACCATTTTTACCAACTACGATTAGCTTTGGTGCTACTTCACATCAAAGCTTTGTTGGCCTTTTGTACTATGTGTTTCCATCATTAGAAGTTATACTCCAACCATGCTGCGGTCCTGCCATCCTATCCCATGTGGTCTTTCTGCTTTGAATACCATTACGCGTTTTTAGCACTCAATCATGCTTTCTCCATATCTATCGTGATGTATGCCGAATACATGAAATTTTTATATTAAAATTTGTTGTTAAAATCTAAAGAAAATTAATTTTATTAATAGACAAATATGTACTAATTTATATATCATTTGAGATACTTTTGATAATGTATTCCTTCTACTAATGGTAGAAATTATTAATTCTCCTACTGTTATTTTATTATTCTATTCATACCTTTCTGGCGGATAGTATCATTATTCCCGTTAGATCCTTTTTAAACTTTACAAAGTACATTCTAAATAACACATTGTTAACTTGTTTCTATGACACAATTCAACTTAAATTACTACATATGTCTGATGCATGTTGGTTTTGTTGGAATGGTGCAGCTATGGCAGCTGGAAACACTACTTCTACAGAAGGACACATACTTAAACTACAGTCAAGCACTGAGCTATACGAGCCAAGCCTTGAGTCAAAACCTACAAGGCTTAAGAAAGAGGAACACGATAAGAAGAATGAGCACGAAATTGCTCTATTTCTACCAAGAGAACTGGAAGAGAATTTGGGTTTTGACGTTGTGGATATTGATAATGATCGGTTTGTTCACCTGGAAATTTTTGCAGTACAAGCAGAAAAGTGCATACAAAGTCATGGGCTATTGCCTCCTCACGGCTAAGGGCGCAGCTGAGACGCTAAAGTTCAACATGGCACTCATATTATTCCCCGTGTGCAGGAACACCATAACGTGGCTCAGGTCACCAAATTGAGCCATTTCATACCCTTTGACGACAACATCAACTTCCACAAGGTATAGTCATATACTGAAATATCTCTTTCAATTCTTTGTTGTTTTATACGTCTCTATTTATTTTTGCGTTTAAGGCCATATACATATATGCCTTAATGATTAAGTCAACATGATTAGTATATTTCTCCAGTCTGGATACAAATCATTCATCGATCTCCTGTACTCACATCGGTGACAAATACATTAAAAAAAAAAATAGAAATAGAAAAAGAAATATCTAGAGAAGATACTTGTCGACCCACAAATTAAACATTGACTTTTTCACCTTGCTCTAAAATTTGCCTCAGATTTTGTTGTACTAAATCAATGTCAGCGTCACAATTTGTTCACCAATAGTTCACAATTGTTCTCACGATGTTCAATTTCACATACGTCTCTAGTTCATAGAATTCACACTAGAAAAATCAAATTTGATATAGTCATATCTTACAATTAGAAGAGTTTTTTGACATTTTTTTATCACATATTTTAATCAATCATACAACATGTGATAAGTGTTAGGAAGTATAATTCCTTATATTCATTAATTGCTAGTGAATTAGTTGACTACACTAAATTTCACATGTTAACCAATAAACCTACTTGTAAACATTTGATTAACGTTGTATTACCTTCTCTAGAAATTTCAACTTAAATATATTGTTAGTTTGGAAAATTTCTTGATGGTGCCAAATACATGTGTGTTTTCTATTGATGATATACATGTAAATACTGTTTCATTGCCTCTTCCGAGTTGCACTATTTTGTGGAGTTCTGCTCTCATGGATAAGCATCATCTTATATATTGATTAACATATGTAGGTATTAATTTACATCAAATTCAATGAAAAACTAAATGAATTCAGTGCTATAGCTAAAGAGATTCCTTAGCTTGTTCGTTCGGTGGGGACAGAAACGAATCATATATTCATGTGGAGGTATAGAGATAGCATTTAGGTTAAATTGTTAACCCTCCGTATCTATCTTGAAAAGCACTTGAATATATAATGAAGTTTTTTTTATATACCTGGAGTCTGTGATCGTAACAACAACTGCTATGGATATGATGTTTGCAGACCATAGCAGCGGGAATTGTGATTGGTATCATACTCCATGCTGGTAACCATCTTGCATGTGATTTTCCAAGGCTTATCAACGAAGCGGATGCAGTTTATAACCGGCTTCTCGTAAATGATTTTGGAAGTAATAAGCCCAGTTATGGAGACCTTATTAAAGGACCTGAAGGCGTGACAGGAATACTGATGGTAATCTTGATGCTTATTGCTTTTACACTTGCAACAAGATGGTTCAGGCGAGGCCTTATTAAGCTGCCCAAGCCTTTTGATAGACTCACTGGATTCAATGCATTTTGGTACTCTCACCACCTCTTTGTCATTGTGTACATACTGCTCATCGTCCATGGCATGTTCCTCTATCTTGTGCACAAATGGTACAAGAAAACGGTAAAGTTCCAAAACCCATCCATCATCCTACTCATCCACACATTATATTGCACAGTACATTTGGTTAATCAAAAAATGAGATGCTTCTTTCAATCTGATATAACTTTTTGTTTGCAGACATGGATGTATCTTGCAGTTCCTGTGCTCCTATATGCTGGGGAACGGACTCTGAGATTCTTCAAGGTCGGGCTTATACACTGTCCGGCTTCTGAAAGTGAGTATACGTTATGATATTTCTGAATTTTGATATGATTTTGAGAAACAATTAGCAACTTCCATAGAGTCCAGACTTGAGTTTAGAAATTTACAGATCAATTAATTAAATTAGAGACCAGATGATTTTATCAGAGCTATGCTCCAAATCTTTTCTGCAAAAGGTCAAAGAGCTGAGATTAACATTTACTTTTCTCATGTTGTAACTTCCTTTGTATTCCAGGTGGCAATTTACCCAGGAAATGTACTCACCTTGCAAATGTCTAAACCTTCCCAATTTCACTACAAAAGTGGGCAATATATGTTTGTCCAGTGTCCAGCTGTTTCTCCATTGGAATGGTAAAAGACAGTAAATGCCTTTCAGTTACGTACATATTATTAATTTGTCAGAGAGAACCAACCAATATCTCAATTTTATTAATTATTAATAAACAACTTCACCAGCATTATCCATCCCAAAGAATTCATTGCAAGATGTTGATGTTATTGCCAATTATCTGCATATATAAAATTAAAAAAATACCCTGCAGGCATCCATTTTCCATTACTTCCGCTCCTGGGGATGACTATCTAAGTGTTCACATCCGACAGCTTGGTGACTGGACACAAGAACTTAAGCGAGTATTTTCTGAGGCTTGTGAGTGTCCAGAAATTGGAAAGAGTGGCTTGCTGAGAGCTGATGGAACAACTAAGAAGAGGTATATATAATTCTGTTCATTTGAGTATGTAGGTATGTCAGGTTTACTATTAACTGTACTGACGGGAAGTTTACCCAAAACCTCAGTTTGCCTAAGCACTAATAGACGGACCTTATGGAGCTCCAGCACAAGATTACCAGAAATATGATGTTCTACTACTGGTTGGTCTTGGCATCGGAGCAACACCCTTTATTAGTATCCTGAAAGACTTACTCAACAACATAGTAAAAATGGAGGAGCAAGCAGGAGTATTTTGCATCAAGCAGATCTAAGTTTAGTAGTGTGACAGTTGGACTGACCCTCTGATATTATGTTACTGTTATGACTTACAGATTCAGCATCAGATCTTAGCAGGAACTCGATCTAAGTGTTGGATCATCAAGTGAACAAAATCTTCCAACAAAATTTCTCCCCGACGAAGAAAACTCTAAGAATACTAATGCATATTTCTATTGGGTAACAAGGGAGCAAGGTTCTTTGATTGGTTCAAAGGTGTTATGAATGAAGTTGCGGATCTTGATCAAAGGGTAATGCATGTGCCAGATTCGATAAATTCATTCACTTTTTTGTTTTTGTTTTGGGTTAAATTTGGTTGACCTTAATGAAATTCAGGGGGTCATTGAGATGCCAACTACTTAACAAGTGTATACGAGGAAGGGGGATGCACGCTCAGCTCTTATTACCATGGTCCAGGCTCTGAACCACGCAAAGAATGGTGTTGATATTGTATCAGGCACTAGAGTGAAGTTTATTGGGTTAGCAATTATTTTCCACTCTCCTTAATTGTATACATAATCTCAAAAGCCTATATGCTAATCAGGTAAAAGGAATATTCTGTTTTTAACAGGTAAGACACACTTGCAAAGCCTAATTGGAAGAAAGTGTTTTCCAAGACCTGCACCAAGCATGCTAATGCAAGAATAGGTATCCTATCATTTTCAACCTTGCTAGGAAACTGAAAGCGACTATGATATCTCTCCGGCCACCTAACAGTTTGTATCATTGAAATGGTCTACTATTATTTGGTGCAGGAGTTTTCTACTGTGGAGTACCTGTATTAGCCAAAGAACTCAGCCAACTTTGCAAAGAGTACAACCAAAAGGGCACAGCCAGGTTTGAATTCCACAAAGAACACTTCTAGGAGGCCAGTAAAAGGAACCATTGGTAATCAAGTGCAGTCATTCTCTAACAGCAAATTTTGCCAGCACAACAATACAATCATTAGTAATACACCCTACCCAGAAAGTCAAACAGGGGAGTGAAAAAGTGTGCCAGTTGTTTGGGGTTTGTAATAACTACTAGATATACAAAGAGTAGATTTTAGCCATATGTTTTATTCTCCAATGAAGAGCCAAAAACTGGCCCTGATTGGGAAGACAGTACAGTTTAGAAATAAATTCCGGTGGTAAAGCTAAAGGTTGCAGCAAGTGGGGCGGTGGATAAGTTGGAGAATGAGAATGTAAACAGCTATATAGCAAAGTTTGACCTGCACTGCTCCATAATGAAATAGACAGAACGATAGAGGCAGACACTGAGGCATGTATAGTGAAAAGACGATCGAATACGAGTGTTGGAAAGGGAAGGATGATAAAGACAGGTAGATCTAGTGGGCTAAAATGCAGCAGCGGGACGGCATTTTATGGTAGAGATGAGTTAGTGGGGAATGGGGATTCATCTAGAAGACCTGCGGATGATAAGTCCACCTTATATTTGTCTTTTCTTTCCGGAAATAATATTAGGTTTATATAATTTACTCATAGCCCCAAATGGGAAGACAATGTAACTGATACCTGGGAAGCTTATCTATCTCCTTTATACTAGTCATGCCTATAACAATTTGTTCATATTATATAATTAAAGCAAGAAACATTGGGCTCCCTCCTTTCTTAGGTTCATCTCACATGGCTTGTGTACACCATATATAGCTTGTCTATCGTCTTTTTCACAAGAGACAATCTAGTGTTTAGCTCCATACTGTAAGTTCAGCCAAATTCTCCCAAACAGAAAAAAAAAAGTAATTTTATTATGATTTCGAATATGAAAATGAGAAGAAAGACTAGGAAAAATTAAACACCCTAGCGTGAAATCGAGCTCATCAATGTTAACCTTTTGAAACAGACGGACAAAGCAGACAACCTTGTTAGAATCACAAGGAAAACTGCACGAGCGAAATATACTGCGTACCCAAAACATCGCCTAGAACCGGAGGATAAATACAAAACTCGAAAAGATAATTTTATGTTTGAAAATGTGCCGTGAATCTGGAATGCAGGACGATATTAATGTTCTACTTGATTTTATATTAAGTTATAATCATATCCATTAATTTAGTCATTTATCAATAATAAATAACAAAAATTAAGTGCAGAAAAATAAATCAAGTACACAGTAAATTGTTACGCGCGTAGTTCGGAGCGCTTCTCCTACGTCTGTCCAATCGAGTATAGATGTTCACCAAGGAGTTTTACAAGAGGTAAATACAAATGTGTTGAGTTTGTCTCATATATGGATTAGGAATAAGAGTTTGTCTCATACTAGGAGTAGAGTGAAACGGATAGACCCTTTGTACAGGGATTAGATGCCTATAAATATATTGGTTGTATCTCTAAGGGTTGTGTCACCACTATCACGCATCACTATGATATAAGAATGTTTCACTCCCGTGGATGTAGGCACATTGCCGGAACCACGTAAATCTTGTCTTCTTTCCCTTTACTGCCATTGTTTATTGTTTTTTGTTCGGTTAATCTCAACAAATTGGTATCAGAGCTCTGTTGAGATGGCTAGTTCAAGTACAAAATTCGAGTTATCAAAGTTTGATGGTATAGGGAATTTTGGTTATGGCGGTCTAGGGTAAAGGATTTGTTGGCATACAGGGCCTTCTAAAACCTTGAGGGCGGAATATCCAGCAAATCTGGAAGAGTCTGATTGGAAGGAGTTGAAGAAGCAGGAAGCTATGAACGTGGTTAAGCCGATGACTCTATTATAGTGAAGGTGATGTTCTAGCAGTTACAATGAACAAGTTCGAACATTGTTTGGACTTGTTGGATGTTTCTAGATGCTAGATGAGAAAGAGGTGGAGGGGCGCTGTAGTGTTGGGCAGCGCGGATACCAGGAGGGGTCGCGGACTTGGTATCGGTATGGGTTTATATGGGCTCAGTATGGCTGGTATGGCACTGGTTTAGAGCCGATATAGGCTGGTATCAATATGGTATCAATATGGCTCGTGGTATACGCCGAATTTGTCATGAGTCACGGTTGGTATGGGTTGGGCTTGTCATGAGACATGGACCTGGTATGGGCCGGCTTGGCATGAGTCACGACGGACGGGTTGGGTTTGTCAAAGACATGGACCTGGTATGGGCGGCTTTCAAGATGAAGAGGTTCGTGAACATGCACTGGGAACGTTTGATGTTGCGTGGTGCGTGTTGCTAACTAGTGCAATTGCTGGTTAGTGGAGCATTGGGCAAGGCACACGGTTTAGTGTGACTTTGCAGGGGCGCTGTTGTGTTAGGGGCAGCGTGGATACCAGGAGGGAATGGACTGGTATGAGCCGGATGCAGGAGGTCAGCTGAACGAGACAGTTAGCATGAGTCGTGGCTGGTATAACAAGTCGACGGCTGAGGGCGAATGGCTTGGGACAAAGCGTTTGTGTACATGCTGGTAAACGTTTGATGCTGCGTGGTGCATATGGCTGGCTAGTTGGGATGAACATGGTTGTTCCTACCCATGTGTATATGTGAGATAAATTTTTTTCTCCTAAAGGCATATTTGTGAAGTGGAGATGGTGAGATAATTCTTTTCTCCTAAAGCATATTTGCAAGGTGGATTTGTTGAGTTATCTTTTTCTCCTAAAGGGCATATTTGCGAAGGTGAGATAGTCTTTTCTCCTAAAGGGCATATATGTGAAGGTGGAGATGGTGTAGATAAGTTCTTTTCTCCTAAAGAGCATATTCGTCAAGGTGGGAGATTTGTTGATTTCATCTTTTCTCCTAAAAGAGCAATTCGCAAATGGGTTTTGAGTTTTGATATTGGATTAGAATATGAGTTTGTCTCATAAATAGGAGTAGGAGTGAAATGGGTAGACCTTTTGTACAGGGATTAGATGCCTATAAATATATTGGTTGTACATCCCTAAAGGGTTGTGTCACCACTTATCACCATCACTATGATATAAGAATTCTTTCACTCCCGTAGACTGTGGCCACATTGCCGAACACGTAAATTCTTGTCTTCTTACTTTCCAGGCCATTATTATGTGGCTTCTTCCCTTCTTGTTAATCTAAACAGTATTGATGGTCAAAGCAAGTATTTAAATGAACAAGACAGGCAACCATTTACCTCACATGTGATTGCTACAATGTACTTCAATGTCTACTACTCTGTAGCAGTCTTCAAGTGTGAAAGAAGTTCAATCAAGTACATTAAAGTAAATCTCTAGATGTAATCAACTTTAGGTGTAAGGAATGAGATTTGTCAAGCGCTTATCTCAAACTGATTTGATTATTCAAACATTCTGATGTATCACTTTATCCAAACAACAAGGTTTTGAAAATAGGTTGTTGGTGATTTCCCTTGTAATGGAAGTGTTTTCATCTCAATCACATTCTATAGAATTTCAACGTCCAGACTTCTTCAAGCACAAATCTCGCAATAAATCACTGTATCCTTAATTGTCTTCATTTCCCCATTTATAGCTCGTTTGCTAACTATTACAAGACTTCTATCAACAAGACTTTGCAGGCATTCCATGGCCACTTTACTCCATATTCACATGCTTCACAATGCTAAAAATAACCTCTGTCTGTCCATTGTTGAAATTTATGATAGGTAATGGAGATTAATGTTTCATGACGAACTACATGATAAGGTTAAAATATATATTTGGAGTTGTGGAGTATAAATAGTTATTTTAGTTTGCTAGAAAGAAAAGTTGGAAAATATGAATATTGTGTACTTGGAACCGAATCATACTTTAGATCTAATAATGCTCGATTCGTTGATTAAACTGAAAGATGTCGGTTGTATCAATTCAGTTATTTAATGAATGGATCTATTTATTATTCAGTTACTTAATCAATTTCGATCGAAAGAATTTACAAAGGATTTAATTCCGGATTTAACTTGATGGCGCATACTTAATTAA
>VALG01000451.1:0-37987 GCA_009835305.1 Ipomoea purpurea
TATTTAAACAATTATAATCAATCTTGACTATATTATCTTGCATTTGTAAACTTAGAATTGCCTATTTAAATACGCAAATTTAACATTCAATTATCTATGCATGAACAATTTCAGTGTAATCTTGACTACATATACTTTAAAGTACTTATTTAAAAAAAAAAATTATTGGGCATTATCTCAGTCGCGCAATGCGCGTAAATCTAGTGTTATATATATATGTATTTAAGTGAACCTATCTATATTTATACTCTATTAACTACTTAACTTACCTTCTCTGATCCTATGTGGTATATGTTGAATGTTGATGACAAAATTATCTATTTTCAAACTTATATCTATACGTATTTTATAGAGTTGAGTGATTTATACTAGCATTTTATGCTATGGGTTGCTTTTCTTGTGTTTTAGTAAACCCTTTTCAGGTTTGGATTGATGCATGACGAGAGTACAATTAGAGGCTTTCAACTTGATAGTTTTTCTTGATTTAGTTTGACCTTAGCTAGTAGTCTCTTTGTGAACGGTATCGTTTTAATGATGATGTGACCTTTAAGTCTTTTGAGTGTAGACTTGAATAGATGTTAATGCTATTAACTTTTAGATTGCTTACTACCATATAATGATTATGGATTTCTGAATTAATCTTTTGATGAGTTGTGGGTTATTTGATGTTCGAAATTTATATAGTAATGGAGATTAATATTTCAGATGAACTACCATGAAAGCTTAAATAATATTTGGAGTTGTGGAGTTGTAAATATTATTTTAGTTTGGTAGAAAGTTAATTAAAAATACTGGGAGAAATTTGTATAAAAGCTAATGCTTGAGTTATATAGCTATATGCTTGTGATATAAGCTATATGCTTGAGTTTTATATGGTTATATGCTTGATATATATAGCTATATGCTTGTGATATATAGCTATATGCTTGAGATATATCACTAATATGCTTGAGAGTATTAATGCATGTTTGGATGTTTTCATGCGTAAGGTTTTGGGGCATTTTGAAGCTATATTGCCTTCAAAAAACTACACTTAACATGCTTTGGAATATGCTCTTCTATTTCATGCAATTGAATCATAATAAGCCATATAAAACTCAAGCATATAGCTATATAATTCCAAGCATATAGCTATATATCACAAGCATATAGCTATATACTCAAGCATATAAGCTATATAAATTTCTCCCAGTATTTTAATTAACTTTTCTACCAAACTAAAATAATATTTACAACTCCACAACTCCAAATTTATTTAAAACTTTCATGTAGTTCATCTGAAACATAATCTCCATTACTATATAAATTTCAACATTCTCCTCCATTTATATAGTAAAATTAATATTGTACCAAGATAAATCAAAAACTCATGCATAAATGAAAGTGTCTTAGAGATTGAACTTTCACATAGTATATATATCGGTACATAAATTCGGATTGCAGTGATGGACGAACCTTGAATCACGCAGTCTCTTTGAATAAACGTAGATATAATACACACAGGCTTTATAGTAACTATAACTCAAAATAACTTGACACTATTAAAGGCCCTGTGTCCGTATCCATTCATAAGCATATCCAAGCTAAAACCCAAGCTTGTTGAAGCGGCCACACTTCATGCTCACATAGGTTGATCTTTTATTTCATGCCCTGCACAAAGCATTTTTTCAAAAGATCAATTAAGAGTAAAAATCATCCCTACTAGTCTACTACAATGCAGACCAAGTACTTACCTTAGGGATGGTCTTTTTTTTTTATATAGTACTTGCAGCCAATAAATGAAGTACTCATCTCATTGAACTCAAGGCCTAACGTAATAACTTAGGCGTGAGTTGAGTTTTCCTTCATCTCTTGACTATCAATGGGTTCAATCCTATCCCTTCCGATGTCTTTAAAACCATGTCCCTTGCCAAGGCTTTTGTAAACGGATCCGCTAGATTGAATCGGGACCGTACAAAGTCTAGTGCTACAACACCATTACTTAAGAGCTCTTTCACATAGCTATGTCGCAAGCCTATGTGTCTTGACTTGCCATTATAAACCACTGTTATATGCTTTGGCAGTGTAGTAGCGCTGTCACAATGTACTAAAACGGTGACATCGGTTTTGGCAAACTGGAATTTCAAGAATTAAATTCCTTAGCCAATTAGCTTCTTGCATGCTGCTGCCAATGCAATAAATTCAGATGTCCATAGTTGAGTCTGAAATACAACTTTGCTTTTTAGAAGCCCAGGAGATAGGCACCTCCTCCAAGTAGAAATATCCATCCACTAGTTGAGGAATAATCTTCCTGATTTGATATCCAACTAGCATCAGAATATCCTTCAAGGATGGAAATATCTTTTGAAATTTAAACCATGATTAATGGCTTTATTCAGATATTTTAAAATTCTTTTTAATGCCATCCAATGTACTGCACTAGGATTACTAGTGTATCTACTCAATTTTCCTACTGCAAAAGCAATATCAGGCCGAGTACTTGTCGTCATTGCATACATAAGGCATCCTATCACTTTAGAATACTCCAATTGTAAGACCGGATCACCTTCATTTGGTATAACTTCAATGAAGGATCCATTGGAGTAGAAACTGGGGAGCCACTAAAGTGATCAAATCTTTGTAACACTTTCTCAATGTAATGAGATTGTGTTAAACTAACACCATCCTAAAGTTTAATTATTCTTATTCCAAGAATAACTTTTGTTTCTCCCAAATCTTTCATGGAGAAACTGGAACTAAGAAAATCCTTAGTTTCCTTAACTTTTTCCAAATCAGTTCCAAAAATCAACATGTCAATCTACATATAAGCAAATAATAACCCTTGTGTAACACCCCAGATTTCAAGACTTTTAAAACTTTATAATAAATGTAGTAATCTTATTAAATCCCAAGGTATAATACAAGTGTTCGGGGTGCTATGCCACACCTGGGCTAGAGAACCCAAGTGCACAGGCTAACTAACTAATACCTCAAAGTAATTATAAACATGCACGCAGGCCGAAAGGGAATAACTACTTCTACACTCCAAGTTCTAGCGCGCTCCAGTGACTAATCTTCTGTGCCTGAAAGCCAAATATATCTGTTCAGCGAGAGATGCTGGTAACCCACTCCAACGCGTTGAAATACAATACATATAGAGATATATATAGATATACGAAAACCATTTTGAGCATGAAGATATTATCCTACGAACTCTAGCTTTAAAACCGGGATGACTCGACAGATAAGGCTAGACACAAGCAACAGTTATAACAAGCATATGCAGTTCATAACAGGCAAGGCAGATAAGCAAGGCATAAACAATAATCATAACCCAACATATCCCCAACATAAATCCCATAGTCACATCCCCAAGATACTCATAATCACAACTCATCCATATCACAACACATAGCACACTTTGTTGGCGCCACAGGACCAATCGCATGCCCATACATGAGGGTCAGCGCATATAGCTCTGACACGGCCCCGCAGCACCCTGCCCCGTATCGCAACACGGAGGGGTCGATCGCAACCGACCGATGAACCGCAGCTCATCATAGTGTTTGATCGCAAACCAAACAGTGGACCGCAGCCAAGAGAATGTCATCTGACCGCAGCCAGGAAAGGATGAACCGCAGCTCATATAGAAACGTTTGATCGCAACCAAACGGTGGACCGCAGCCCAAGAGTATCAATCTGACCGCAGCCAGCTTCTGAACCGCAGCTCAGGATAACCAATCCGATCGCAACCGAATTGGGGTAACACACACACATAACACATAGCAAGCACATGCAACCCACATTACACATTGGGAAGGGGGAGAAAACGTATAACAAACCTATGCGTGATCCATCACATACTAAGAATAGTCCTAAGGGGTTCATACTCCTTCCACCTAGGTCAACGGATACCAATTCAACTAGCATGCAATATAATAGACTCATAAACCTACGAACGGTACCCGAAATATCAAACTAGACATAGGCACGATAAACGGAGTCCGTTGGGACACCACGGGGTTCGGGGAACATCAAACGGGGGAAGCCGGGATCCCGAAGGGGATAATTTCCAGCGGGTAGCCGGTGGGTGGGGCCACCCGCCGGCTGCCCGCCGGAACACTGTTCCGGGCAGCGGGTCGCCGGCGGCAGGCTGCCGGCCGCGCCGGCACCGACTCTTTTTCACACAATTACGCCCCGGGAACCATTGTGGAACCCGAAACCCATGCTTAGACACTTTTACAACGCAATTAACGACAACACGTAGACAATTAACGGATCAAACACGAGAAACGAACGGCACATAACCTATCATGCTTTTCTAAACATAATCAACACCCAAACATGCGATTTCCCCACCCGATAATCCAAGAATAATATCATACGATACAACCTAGGGTTCTAATCACTTTTATATCAACAAGAAATACGATTCGCCTTCTAATTGCAAGATTCGATAAGAATAACACATAAGCATCAAGGCATCACACAATTATCAAGAACAACACATAATCATCAAAGAATCCATATAATCATCAAGAACACCATAATTATCAGAACCTCCCAATATCAAGATTATCAAGATCCCTCATGGGATCATCACATCAATCATCAATAATAATCATCATATCTCGCCAATACACAATAATATGGGGAAACCCTAAGGGAATCATAGCTATGAAAATAGTTTTGTTGAGACATGGGTTACCTCTTAGCCTTAATTAATTCCTTGGCTATGAAGGATCTTTCTTTAAACTTTCTTGATTTCTTGATTTCTCCTAGGGAATTTCTTGGAACTCTTTGGGTGGGTGAGAGATTATTTGTGGTGGGATTCTAGATGCCTTCTAAGTTCCCTATTTATATGCTATGTGGTCTAATTCTCCTAGGATTAGGGATTGGGCTTAGAGATGGGGGGCCCATGGACCATGGTGGGCTTAATGCTAATTAATCATTGTGATTTATTTCTTTTCTTTTTGGGTAGATGGTTAATTAATTAATTGGTTTTAGGACTCGTAACACGGGGTGTTACACCTTGTCCCTGGTTATTAAATTTGCTAAAGATGCATTATCTGACTGATTTATTATGTACCCATTAGCTAGCACCACTTGATCAAACCGATCATGTCGTTGCTTAGGGGCTTGTTTTAAGCCATAAAGTGACTTAATCAATTTGCAAACTTTATTTCCCTGGCCTGCAACCATGAATCCTTCTGGTTGCTTCATGTAAACCTTCCTCCTCCAATTCACCATTTAAAAATGCAGTCTTAACATCCATTTGGTGAACCACTAGATTGTGTATAGCCGAAATGGAAATTAACAATCTAATAATAGCAATTCTAACTACTGAGCATAAGTGTCAAAGAAGTCAACTCCTTCTTTCTGTTTAAAGCCCTGTGCGACAAGTCTGGCTTTAAATTTATCAATGGTACCATTAACTTTCATTTTCCTTTTGAAAATCCACTTGCAGCCTATTGGTTTACAAACCATTTGGTGGATTAGTTAAAATCCACGTATTATTCCCATTATAGAATCCATCTCATCATTTATTGCTTCTTTCCCGAAAGCAACATCTTGAGAATTCATGGCTCCTCAAAAGGTCTTAGGATCATCCTCTATATTAAAATAATAATAGATTTTTAGTCTTTGTAGACTCCCTTGATCCTCTATCAAGTACATTTGAAAATCCGGTCCAAATGTTTTTTCCTTTCTTGTTCTTTTACTTTTCTAAGTTCAGGTTCCTGTGGAACTGCATGTATCATATATTTGATCATCAACTTTGGACCCACTAGAACTAGGAATTAATCCTTAGTTCTATTATTGATGAAAAATGATTTTCATCAAAGATAGCATCCTGGGACCCTATTACGGTATGAACCGAAATAAATTCATTTGGTTCTATAACATAGAACCGGTATGCTTTGCTGTGTTCTGCATATCCTATAAAATACAGTCTAGCATTTTTCTCCAGAGCCTTCCGTTTAGGTTCCGGCAACCGTACCACGCCCTGCAATCCCCAAACTTTCAAATAATTCAAGTTGGTTTTCTTTGTGCCAAAGTTCATAGGGAGTTACCCTATTTCTTTTGTTAGGAACTCTTGAGAATATAACATGCAGTAACATGGTTTCTCCCCAGAAACCTTCACTCAGACCGGAAACTTATAACATGCAGTTTACCATTTCTTTGAGTACTCTATTTTTCCTTTCTGCTACACCATTTTGTTGTGGTGTATAAGGAGCTGTGGTCTCATGAATGACACCAACAGATTGGAAAAAATAATGGTCATAATATTCACCACCTCTGTCAGTACGTAAAATTTTACTAACTGACTAGTTTGCAATTCCACCTCCCAATTTAAATATTTTAAATTTTCTAAGGCTTCATCCTTAGAATTGCAAGAGGTACACATAGCAGAATCTTGAATAGTCATCAATGAATGTGACTATATATTTTTTATTCCCAAAGATGGGGTGCTATGAAAATTACACAAGTCACTGTGAATTAATTCAAGTAAAATTGAATTCCTTTTTATACTAGGAAAAGGATTCCTAGTTATTTTATTTAACATGCATGCACTGCATTGTTCCATGTTAAAATCAAAGGATGGAATTACTCCATCTTTAGTCATCTCACATAAGCGTTTATAGTTTACATGACATAAACGAAAATGCCATAATGAAGGTACAAACTAAATATACAGAACCAACAATATTATTGATATTCAACTTAACATATTGTTACATAGGAAGCCTTGGCCTACAAAGGTACGGCCTTAGATAAAATAAATCTATCTGCTTCAAACACAAGCTTAAAACCACACTTGTTCAATATAATGCCAGAACTAAATTTTTTCTTAACATCTGGGCATGATACACATCTGTGAGCATTAACTTCTTTCCTGAAGTAAGCAATAACTCAACTTGTCCAATGCCTTTGACTTTTACCATGGAATCATTTCCCATGTACAGGCTCGGACCATCATTCAGACCTTATAAATCTTATATAGATTTATATCCTTGCAGACATGTCTGGTTTAGAGCTGTCAATGCGGGCTGGCGGGACGGAGCCCGCCAAAGCCCGCCTTTTGGCGGGGGGGCTAAAAAGGCCCGCCAAGAATACGGGCCTAGGTAGGGCAGCCCCCCTCCCCCCTTAGGCCCGCGGGCCCGCCAAAGCCCGCATTTTTATTTATCATGTGTGATGTGTCCCTTAAAATTCTAAATTCTAATGGGGTGACTATGTTAATAACTTAATTGCTATCTACTTAAAAAACTTATTCATAAATAAATAAATAAATAACATAAATTCGTTCATTCACAAACATGACAACAATGACACCAATAGGGGTAAGTATAATTATTAATTACCAAAAAACCGATAATCGATAGCCAAACCGACCGATAATTTCGGTTAACGGTTATACGGCAAAAAAAATTTCGATTTTCGGCTATTCGGTTATTTACCAGTTACGAAGCTGTAATAACCGCGATCACCGAATAACCGACACTATTATTTATATTATTATATTATATATATTAATTTTGATTATTATATATAATATATATATATTATATATATATATATATATATGGATTATATTCAAATACAAACAACCCTTAAAATACAAACGTGTGGATTGATTAGAATCGTTGGATATTAGTGTTGGATGGTTAAGATTGATTTTAATATTTCTGCCTTTTTAATTCACCGCGCTTGTTTTTATTATTAGCTTTGGGCAATTTTGGGATTTTAGTGTTTGTGTAATTCCAAGAATCGTGCACCACGCGCCTGAGGTTTTGGCCCACCGTAATCCCTAATCTCTATTCATCGCACTTTGCAGTTTCTTCTCCGCCTGTGGTCCAACATTCTCATTCTTCAGCAGCGTTGGACGATGGTCGTCGATGGGGCCGCAGTCGATGCAAGCGCCGGGGACTACCCGCTCAGAGTGTAGGTCGGGGTATATTTTTCCCCTTTTGTTATTTTCGATTTTTTTTATTGTTCTTGTCTTCTCTGTGGTATTGTGCGTTTGTCTGCGGTGGCGGAGGTTATTCCGGTGAGTTTCGAACGTTGTAGTGTTAGATTTAAGTTTTTTTTTGTTTGTTAATTTTTCCAATTTCGCTGGCCAGTAGCTCTGTGGGTTTTTCGGGCTAGTTTGTTTGGGCAGCCGGTCGGCACTGGTGAGGGCTGTGTGTGGTGATGGTATTGCAGAATTTAAAAATTCTACAATGTAGAAAACATTCTCTTTAGGAGTGACCAGGGATGCCCCATTTTTCCACCTGAAATAAAAAAGTATATTGAGATTACAAACTAAAAAAAAAAAAAAAAAAAAAAAAAAAAAAAAAACTTGTAGCAGACAAGCAAGCCATGATACTTTGATTTATTGAGTGGGTAAATGAGAATGAGTTTGTGGCTGGTATCTGTCAGAATGTTTCCAAAAACTTCTGTAGCAAATTCATGAATCATGTTTTTTCGATGTAAGTAGATTTAACCATGGATGAGGGACTTCCCCAACTTTTCCCAGAGTGTCATCTCTGAGATGTGCACCCTATCCAGAAAGTTCACATGAGAAACCTTTGAAAGGAAGAGTGCGGTATGTTCAACTTTGATAAAAGACTGTTAATTTTCTGCATGATTGGATAACAAACGCCAAAATTTAGGTCAAACAATTGCTCAAAGATATTAAGGTTTGGAAGCCATTTTGAACTTTGAATATCTACTTGATCCATGGTATCAGCCTCTTCTGCATTGAAGTTTTTGGCAACCTCTAAGCAGAAGAGTGTCTTTCTTTCATTGTTATGTATGATCCACTTAACCTGCCAATATGTATATTGTTTATTGAACTTTATTTGTGTTTTATCTTGTCTATTTATTTATTTTTTATAATCTATTTTTGCATTAGCACTTGCCAGTACTGTACGAATCTGTCTTTGTGTAAAACCTTGGTGGATGTTGTGTCCATGCTTTTGTGTTACGTGTGCACATATGTGTGAAGACAGTATGCTTTCGGTCTTTGTTGCTTAAGTATCTGTTGTTTGTCTTATGTTGTTCGGTGGGCTTGGAGTGATGTTGTTGTCTTTATATTTTTCTTTACAGGTATGAAGACGGTTTATCCAATTTTGCTCATGGTGCAATGCATTGCAGTGCCCCGATTTTTGTACATGAAGCAAATTGCAACATCCAAGTTTGATGTGCACCGATGTAGGAACATTTTGTGAGCGTACCACTTTGTAGCAACCAACTTCTACCAGTTAGTTTTGTAATACGATTCTGTAGTATTTAGGTGTCTTTTGTTTATAAAGATTATTTGGGTGGTTTCAGATGATTTTTGTGTCCACTTGGTGTTATTTTAGTCGGTATAGTTCACTAAGTTTTGGGATGTAGTTGTTTTGCGTATTAGTGGTAGAAAATCCGTATTTTTTTTGCATATGTAGTATCGGTGTATGCACTAGTCTTACTCTACAACTGCATTTTCCCCTCTTTATTATTTGATTAGTAGATCCAATTGTTCATCAGATTATTTATATTCCACAGCAGCTGAACACTTTTTTTTTCAATTGTGAACACAAAATTTAACAATGGTGGACATCGATTTTAACTGTAGTGCACACAAATTTAACTATCCTGCACAGGATATTCACCACGGGTACACGCATTTCCTCTCGTGGCTTAAACATGATATAGGAACTACCGAACTACCGTAGCATACTTTAATGGGTTCCGTACTATGCACTCATATTTGACATTGTGTGTACACATATATCCTCTCATTTCTTACACACGAACGTCGGCAATAGCCTTATTCGGTTATTGATTTCGTGTACTCTGAGTGCACACTTCCACCCTAGCGTGTGCACACCAGTTTGTAATCAAAATAAATCATACATGAGGAAGCGTAAGAGAGAGTTTTGTAATCCAAAATATAACCATACATTAGGAAGCGTAAGTGAGTGTAAAGCGAAAGTGCACTGTTGCGCATGTCTACCATTATTTACAAAATGATCTCAAATATTTCATGCTAATTCAACACAAACACAAGGGGAATTTGAAACAAATAAATAAACTTGTAGTACAAATGGAGTTAGAGTTCCATGCACCCAACATGAATTTCATTATAAATTCGTCTATTGGTTTATTCCCTTTATATAATTATTTTATGCCAATAGCTCCATCACTAGTCTCTGGTTCAATTATGCTCTCAACTATCTCTAACATTCACATTTATTCCATTAACAAATATTTGTTGTCCATCAATTTGTTGTACTGTGTGTCGCAGGTGCACACAATTTTAGGGTCATACACCATAGAATGCTAGAAATTGTCTGTGCATCAACCATAGTGCTATCACTGTATAATGTGTCTCCGGTGCACACACAGTTTTCAGTTAATGCACATACCATATCATGTCGGGCTTTGTCTCTCCATTTACCACAGTTTAGTCACTATGTACTGTGTGATGCCAGTGCACAAACATTATTAGGAAATGCACACAACCCACAACGGTAGCATATGGCCGTAGAATGAATTTCTTGTTTTACTATTTCTATACGTTGCCTTGCATAAGGTGTTATAATGTCTCATCCATGTACCGTTTCTCAGGTGACTTTGATCCGGCTGGCATTATCTTCCACACCATTCTTGTTACCTCCATAATGTGGTTAGGATATGTGTTACCTACACATACAAACCAATTATTAATTTAACATATGCACCTGCACGGTAATGATACTCTAAAGAGATAAATTAGTGATCCAATTTGCTGAGGCCAAAATGTCGGAGCATTTAATGCAGCTGTCCATCTATTGAATATTCACTCCTTATTTTTCAATATAAGTTTTACCGGCATACATTAAGTTTATTATGCTTACAAATCCGTTTGTGAGACAGTTTATGACATTTTTATCTGTAGCACTGATTTTTGCTAACTCATGTTAGAGCGTAGCATACTACATAGACACATTTATAAAATAGAACTATAAAAATAATAATAGGAACCTCTACACCCAACATCTCCGTGCTAATATGGATGCTAACCATTAGAAATCTCATTCATCCATGTTTATTCTCCATCACTGACCATGTCCAAATAATCTTTTTCTCCTAAGCATCACGTTTTCTACGACTTTAAGATCGCTTAAATAATCTGGTCTATCAGACATAGCTATTGTATTACACGCATTTTGCTAGGTATACGAGGACACTGATTCATTCACATCTGAACTGGATCCGCCGCCTCCATGTAGTCATGTCTGGTTGGAATTTTCCTAAATTTTCTTCATGTTTGGGTTTACGATTTTGTTTCGGTTTGTCTGTTTTTTTATTTTTGTTTCGAGGAGTTGAACCGATTTACAATTTGCAATGTTATAAGCTTGTTGTGATATCTTCTCCATATATAATTGCATTTGTTCTAGTTGAGGCTTAATATTATAAAGATATAGAATGTGAATCTACTTATCAATGCATTGTCTTACCTATTTCCAATGCTACCCTTTTAAAGAAGATAAACACAATGATTCTTTTTGTTTCCCATCGCTAGTATATTGTGGCATTAGAGCTATCCATCCTAGTAACTATCTTTAGGGATCTAATTATCCACATCAGTTTGTTATATTTAAGGGTGTTTGCTGTGAAATGAACTATACCAAATACATTATATATTATATTCATGCCCACTAATTATAGAAAAATAGAAATATAATATATATTTGTATAAATAGTAAATCAATATTTATAAATCAATATATATATTTTTTTCTCATCTTGCTACTATGCTTAGAATGGAGGACAAATATAATGATCTATAGGGAAACTTGGGAAGAAATAGGTCAAAGTTACCAATAAAGGCACTAACATTATATATTATATATAGGAGATTAAAAAAGCGGGTTGGCCGCCCAAGCCGCCGTTAAGTGGGGATTGCCAAGTAAATGTTAATCACCATTTTGAATACAATCCTACATAAACAATTATCCACCTTACCTCGAAAATTGGATGGTCCGGTCGCAGCCTAAAGCTCATTTTGGAACATATAAATAAGGATTGTCCATCCATTCGAACTTCATCACAGAATCAATTGAAGTTCTCATGAAACACTTTTCTACTGATTATCAAAATGAATTATCAGAAAAATCATACAAATTTTCACCTGTTTCCATGGAGTTCCTGGAATGTAAGTAGAATTTTTAGTTGAACTTACTTTGCAAGTTTGCTTCCCCAATTGTTCCCTTTCTGCCTGTTTTCACAGCAAAAATGCTCTTGCCTCCCTACTTGATAAATGTTTGATAACCTAATAATCTAAAGTCTAAGCTTCTATAAAACTTTAACACTTCAATCCTATGAGTTAGTGCTTTGACTTGCCTATTTCTTCCCAAGTTCCTACTGACCTTATTTGTCCTCCATTCTATAGCAAGATAGAGAAAAAAATATGAAATCTTATTTATCTTTTTTTTTCATATTAGTGGCATTGATACATGATACATATTAGATCTGAAATCATCAATGATCAAAGATTTCCAGTGAAAAAGTCCACAAAGTGTAAACACAACAAATTAATAAAGCTAGAAATGCAGATTCCCAAACAAAAAAACAAAAAACAAAAAAAAAAAAGGAAATTCAATTCCATTGTTTTTATAGGCATCTGAGAGCCAAATAGTCAATCAGATTCATACTATAACAGTGTTCATATGACTTCCATAGTTCATTACAATTGTCTTGAGATTCTCTCAAAGTGAAAAGTTAATATGCTCACTGTTTGTAAGAAACATGAGTAAACTTTTTAAAATATTTGATGTAATCATGTAATGCAATTTAATTCTTGAATATTATACATCTACCAATTAGGGGAGGTAGCCAGGTAGGTCAATAAGCCAAGTATTTAAATGAACTTAAAAGGAACCCAGACCAAACAAATCCAAATTACATATTAAACAAGCAGTTCCTTAAAGAGGAAAATGTATTTATGGTGAACAAACTTCTATTATTGGAATTTGGAAGAACTAAGTATTGAACCTATGTAATTAATTTATTAATACTCCGTAAAAAAAAAAACACACACACACACACACAGTGACGATCACAAATGTCAACATTTTGCTCAGATGTTTCTCTAGACTAACTAGCCTATTCGAATACATCGCAATTTGAAGCACAAAATTTTTATTCCTGGTTACCTCTTCATACTTCTCCCTTGCAGATATGGTTTGTTCAGTTGCTAACTCAACTACACAGTCCAAACTTTCTTGGTTTGAGGATCTCTCCATCTCTAACACTCTGATCTGAATAAGACCAACTATGATTTAGTATAATGCAAAAGATATATTAGTACAAAACAAGTTAGCAGCATTTAGATGCTAATTTATGAAAAAGAGGCAAAAGGTTGAAACAATTATAAAGATAAGATAGGAAATAAAGATTGAGGAACACCTTTCATGGAGCTGCTTAATAACAAGTAAAGCTTCTGGCTCCCTTAAATATTTGTTCCCCATCAAGTGAATCGTATCATTGTTATATTGCATGGAACTATCATTACATTTTTCGATCAGATCAGCCTCAACTCCAGCAATCTTCCTTGTTAAATAGTCAATTTGTATCTCACTCACAGTTTTCTAGCAAAAGGGAAGACAAACATGTAATTCAATTGAAGGAAGCCCTTCACAGGATTAATATTAATAGAGAATAGTCTTGAGACTCTATGTAAGAGTTCGCCTCAAGTTCAACCCCCATTCTCCTTGAGTGTACTAAAAAGAATGAAAGTTTTTCAATACTATTATAGAATAAAAACCAAATAAATGTATTACATGTGCTTCAAATTCTAAAAGCAATTCCTCATATTCTGATTGCATATCAAGTGATCTTCTGTCCTCCTGCCATGGGGAAAAAGAATGATGTTAATGTACATAATCACAAAGTGAACACACTGTAATTCCTTTGATTAATAAAATATATTTTGTTAAAAAAAAAAAAAAAAAACAATGTAAATGATAAAAGAGCATAAGATTAACTGTTTGTAAGCTTTTCTTCCTAGGAGCCCCCTTTCTCCTGTTAGTAACATGCACCAAAGCTTGTTGGTCAGGAACACTACAGTCTTCTGATATCATATTCATAAAATCCCCTTCTTGATTGGAAGAGTTATCCACAGAATCAGGAACTAATAGTTCTTCAAAAGGAAGAAGAGGTTCCGGGTCACGTCCTGCTCTAATGGGTCTGACTGCAGAAAGATCTCCTTTAACCGTCGAACACAACTGAAGAGTCAAAGAATAGTATCAATTTAAGTTCAGGTAATAAATAAATAAAAAGAAGAGAAGTCTAAAATTTCTCAAAATATTCATGGAGAAAGAGCTTATGAATACAGGAATTCTGAATATAAGGAAAATTGAAATAAGATTCATATATTAATTGATAGAGGAATGAATACAAGAGATTGTAAATACATGAATTCTGAATACAAGGAAATTTGAAATAGGGTTCCCTCTATCAGTTAAACATAGGGATGAAATACCAGAGATTATGATTGCAAGGTTATTTTATTATGTGATGGTCACAATAATTCAATTTATGCAGCAATTAAGGGAAGTCAGATGGAGATAATTTATCATACTCAAAGTTGCACTAGTAGTTGCATTATTTTTCTAAGTGCGGCCATTTGATACTTGATTGGTGAAGACCAAATTAAAAATATCAAAGATTTAAATCTCAAGCCGGAGCTCACATTCACCAGTGCCTGCTACTGTACAGCTAGATCTGATCTGACAAAAAATGCATCATAACACTATAATGATACAAAACAAGACACAAATCATACCTCCTTCGAATTCATCCGTGAAAGGTTACCTGGACACCATGTATCACGCCTTTTATCCTACAATTGGTAAAACATCAAATCCAATTATATAAAAGAAAGCTGCAGGCATCTAATAAAGTTTATGGCAAAAGATCAATAATAAAATGAAATTTAAAAAGAAAATAGTGAAGGCACTTGGAAATTTACATAACTAAAAGCTAATTAAGATGGCAACTGAGAGGGAAAAAATCATATGGAATAAACCAATTTCATGGCCTAAAGTCACTAATAAATTTTTCCTAGTTTTAAATCACAAAAATTGCGACACAAATGAAGCTAACTTAATCAAAATGATCAAAATGCTTGTGGAGTCATAAAATCCAGCACTAACTACTATTAAAGGTATCACCTAGGTTATTCAATCTATGATCTAATTCGTCACGTTGAAAAGATAGATGTGCCAGAAGAGTATTCAGATGCAGGAACTGTTCACTCATAGAAATACTGTAGTAAGATATGAACAACAATATTTTAAAGACTAACAAGGGGGGGCAGTTGTTTATCATTACCAATCAATGGAAAAAAAAAAAAAAAAAAATCCAGGAACAGAAGACCATTTAGATATCATCATGGTGCACATATTATTCCTGAATTCTCTACATAATCAGCAAAACTATATTGGGAAGACTTGGAAAGACCAACAACCTTCTTATAGACATCACGGCTCTCATCCCTATTAGAGCACAAGACCATTGTACTTAAGTTTTCAATCTTTTTCGCTTGTTCTTGCAGCCTCTTGTCCCTTTCTGCTTGAGCTTTCTTTTCTCCTTCCAATTCTAATGCAATCCGTTCCCTCTCCAATTCACTCTACAGAGAGAAAGCTGTAAGTTTAAGGTTATGGCAATCGCTCAAAACACTAGAAAATAAGTTAAGTGAACCTTCAACAAAGTGTTCCGCAAATTGAGTATTTCTTCTTCAAGATGTTCGGAAGGTGAAGCCTATAATAGAGTATATAAGGTAGTCAGCAGTTGAAGCAAGTATCTGAAAATGAAATCATGAGCATGAATACTTAGCACAACCTGCAACTTAGCTCGAAGCTCCTCGATCTCTTTCTTTTGACGCTTGAGTAAAGCAGCGTCAGTCAATATCTATAATTAAAACATGAAGTAGATTCAGAAATCAGAATCACAGAAAAGAAACACTTTACAAAGCTAAAAGGCAAAGGGAGCAGAAAGTGGTACAACTACAATAGAAATCAAAGAACAAAAAATTTAACAAGGCTAGAAATCAGCAAATGCAGGCTCAAGCAACAAGTCCACTCTGAATTTGCAAGAAAGCCAAAAGCTAATAAAGAAGTATAATCATGTGTAGAATGTTTCTCAAGAGCATAACCTCATTAACATGAACACTGTTTGTAACACGCAATGCCCTGCTTGCAAATTGAAGACTACTCTTAGTCTCATAGCATGAACCTGTAATAAGTCAGAGATAAAATGAAAAATCATTTGACAATTATAACTACACAGCTATGTAAAATAAGAAAAAGAAAGAAGCACCAAACAAAAGCTTCCTTATAAAATGGTGGTCCAGATAATAGACCAATCAAAGCATGAAAGAACAATGTCAATGGATAGACATATTTGCTAGAATTTCTGTCTCTATCCTCCTATTTTTATATTTTTAAACAAAAATAAGTCTTGACTATCTTTCTGTAGACAAAACAAATTAAAACGGATCCACAGTAACAAAGTGAGATTAGTCCAATCAATTATGGTTCTGCACAATAGTCACAATCCTTTATTTGCTCATTTCTATTATGTAGCCTGAACAGGTCTATCAAGTTTTAGGAACTCATACTATCTGGTAGGGATTGTCATAGACTAAACAATACTAAAGAGTGACTCAATGCAGATGAAATGGACCGCACTTTTTTATTCAGTACTTCGTTGCTTCAGTTCAGTCTCATCCTACCTAAACTATATCAAAAATGCAATATATTTGATTGGAGTATGCAAGAGAATCTTTACTAACTCTTTAAGTGTTACCTGAGCAAGAGTAATGTTGCATATAATTGCAGTATTTGCATTTCCACCCAATGCTGGCTGCAAAATACGTTGAGCTTGCTGTCTCGATAAGGAACATGGCCACTGCAAGGATCAGAGTGATGCATTACACAAGGGAAACTCCGAAACTCTCCCCAAGTTCATGTGTCCAGCAATTCTCAAACTTACCCTTGGCTCTCAGCACCTTCACTTAGCTTTTTTATAACAGTTCCTAAAGTCATCAGGCTCTTGTTGATATGAGAGCCTTCTTTCAAACGAACTCCTTCAGCTCCAGTCTTAGCGGCTCGTTCTGAACCAGCAAGATCCACTAAATTCTAAAAGAAGAAGACACAAAGGTTTAATACAAAATGTATTGTACTCCGCAGAAGAGAAAGTAAAATAAAGGGATAACAATAATTAGATAGTAAAATATAACACATCCCAACTACATACCAGAGCAGATACACGAACTGCATCACATGAATTATCTGCAGGTTATGTTCAGCCTTCTCCCCTGCTCTCAATTATCTATATGACCAGATGTGTTAAGCATTTGAATTACTTTTTAAATCATAAAATGCCATTCAAAAGAACAATTACTTACCATACGAAAAATTGTATGAGACCTACTGCTATGCAAGTTCATATTTGTTTCTCCAGTATGACGATGAACTGCAAAATATATAGAAACAAGAGAACTAAAATGGTTATCCTTTGCCAGAAGCACTTTACATGAAGATGGTGAAATCTTCCTCAATCTTATTGGTGGGTACTGGGATCAAATATAAGAGGAGTGAATCTTGGTGAGGTCAAATATATCAGAAGCAAATTTTGAGTGACAGACTTATTAGAAAGTGTGTTATTCAAAAAGGATTTTATTATAAATAAATAAATAATTTAATATACTTTCAATTGAAAACATTTTATGGATAGGTCATATGAAACTATTTATATTTATCATTTATCAAATAGGAAACTGATATAAATAAATAAAATCAACTTCAAATAAGTAACAACTTAGATGTGAGGCAAGAAAGATTGAGAGAGTTGACAAGAAACAAAAGTCAAACTATCAACGAGAACTCACATTCTCCAAACTCCATAAGCTCAAGTACTTGTTCTGGGGAAGCAACAATCTCTTCCCTCAAACCAGCAACGAATTATTCCACGCTTCATGTGGGATGGGATGAAGACGGAGAGGGAGAAAATTGGATTAAATTATGGAAGGAATGAAGTTTTTATATGAGTAGATGAAAAAGGAGGTAAACCAACTACCTCAATACTTCATGGATCTGTAATCTCCAATGCTCAGGGGCCAACAAATCATTTATTTCCTCATTATAGATTTCCATATAGGACATCCGTAAAAGAAATTCTCGATCAACTGCCTAAAGATACAAGGATAAATTTAAATTGATGATACATTTCCTAAAAGAAAAAGAATGAATTTAAAATTCAAATCTATTAAACTCATTAATGTAGATGCTGACTCTTTTATGAATATTTACATTTGAAAGTGGATTTTATCTCCATTAAACTCTCAATCCACATGAAATTTATAGAGATGAGCATAGTGAAATTTGGAAACATCCTACATATAAAAAATGATTGAGCACTAATGGCAATGAACTGATAGCTATCAGTTGCTAATGTAAGACAAAGGAATTAGTAAAATAATGCTAATCAAACCACTAAAACCCCATGAGTGCTGAATTATATACTTGAAAGAAGCCCACTACCCTGTCTTTTATATTAGAGGTTTCCTTAAGATTTAATTTAGGTAAAATGTAGTTCTGTGATGACAACTAAAAATAAGATTTAAATAGACAATTGCAATTACCTCTTGATGAAATTAAAAAGATCATGCACGGCTAGAGGGATGACTCCTCGTTCAGAACTTGAACCTCGCATAGTATGTGTCTTTCCACTGCTTGTTTGTCCATATGCAAAAACAGTTCCTATACAAAACAACATATAGGTATGTAAGTAGATTACTAAATAGATACTAAAATAATAACGAGGAGACTTGTAAAAGAAATGTGGGGGCGTGGGGCAATTAATTCAAATCACATAAAATGGAATAGAGTGACTAAAATATTTTAACTGTTACTACTAATGGCTTATGTCATTGTCATTCCATCTAAGCACCACTCTAAAGCCAATAAAAGTAAATCATAATTCATAAGGCGATCTAAGTTGGTGCAAGAACAATAGCCAAATTTTGATACCTGAATTTGAGAAGAAATTTTAAGATAATAAGTTATTAAAAATAATATATGCATTATAAATGACTCAAATACTGCAAAAATATAAGTAAATAGAAGTTAGAGTACCATTAAATCCTTGGACAGCAGCTGAAACAATGTCCTTAGTGCGAGCATTGTAGACATCTACTGTCTTGCATTCCTCCCCAAATATCTTATCTGAATAACAAAAACTAATCAAACTTCTAAATTTATTGTTTTGGCATTTGAAAATTGATTTTTTTTTTTTATGATGCTGCGGAATATAAAGTCAAGTTTAAGGGGGGAAAAAAAAAAAAAAAAAACAGTACCAAAATCAAATTTTGCTGATGGCGGATTGGAAAAGAAAATGGAGTTGTCGGAGATACGCCAAGGACTGGTCTTAGCTTCTTCCGGAGAGAGCGGTCTAGCCCTAACTGATACATGAATTCTTTCCATGTTTTCTCCAACTTCACTCTGCAGTGTTCTCACTCAACCAAGCCCTAATATTTTGAAATTTTGCAAAAAGTTATAGCAAATTGATACAATGCTGAAAATTTATGAAGTCCTCAGCAAGGTTAAATCAAATGGAGGACTTTAAAATAATTATTAAAAAAAAAAAAACAAAAAAACAAAAAAACAAAAAACAAACCTGTGGAAGAAAAGTAACCAGTTTGTTTCAACCAGGCACCAATGCGTTGAATCTACAAACGAACAAAAATTCAACCGATACTCGAATATGCTCTTTGGCTGAGGTTTCAGTATTTCACTCACTGTTCGGAGCTCTTTGGCTGAGGTTTCAGGCTTTCAGCATTTCACTCGCTGGTCGGAGTAGGTGAGGTTACTGAAAGTCGAAAGAATGAAGCTTTAGCCTTTAGGGGCAATTTCCCTTTTTCGGTTAGGATTTGATTGTATCAAAATTTAGGGCGTCCTTATTTTCCCGCCTGTTTCAAATCACACCACTCACACTTTTCTGCTTATTCCA
This sequence comes from Ipomoea purpurea, assembly GCA_009835305.1. Taxonomy (NCBI): domain Eukaryota; kingdom Viridiplantae; phylum Streptophyta; class Magnoliopsida; order Solanales; family Convolvulaceae; genus Ipomoea; species Ipomoea purpurea. Next base: position 19,999 of record VALG01000451.1, read on the forward strand.
TTTTTGTCCCATCATTTAATATTTTAACTAACTAGTAAATTACTAGTGTAATGCACAAATAAAATTATTTTATTATTATAAATTTATTTAATAAAATTAAATATGAAATTATAAATAATTATAATATTTAAAAGTGCACATTTATTTTTATTTTTATTTTAAAACAAACAAATTTCACTCTCAAAAATAAATTTTTGCCATCAAGAAATGTCATATTTCATCTTACAATCTAACATGACTTGAAAATTTTAAAACATAAAAAGTTGATTTTGCATTTTCTAAATTAGCTTGTTATACGCACTTTTTTTGGGCTAATATGTGTTATTTAAGATTTATTATGTTTTTTACTTGCACAAATAAATATACATTAATAATGTATTATATAATTAAACACGTAACCAGCATGGTTGACGTGAGTAGCCATGCATTTTCATCACTTTGTCCCTTAGTTGGGCCAGACGAGTGCAAATAGGAATTAGTCTGAGCATGGGTTTAAAGGTATCTCTTACTGTTAGGACATGCTCATGATATCACCTGGCCTGACCAAAACAAATACAATTAAACATGTATACACAAATAATCATTTGGCAATTGGCAATCCACCATCTCAGGGTGTACTACTAGGCAAATATGTATAGAACAACATGTCCGCATTGGTAGCTCCGTTGGTCTGGGAATGAATTTTGACCAGTAAACAAATATGTAACCTCTGTGTTCAGTTCAGTTATCATAATTTACATTCTCCAAATTGTTCTGTTGGGCCAGAATTTCAACATTTTGGGAACAATGTATAGAGCATCAAAGATTAATACATACTCCGTAATAATAATGTCACACCTAGCTATGTTGATATCTTTTCTTTAACTGCAAATGGCATTTTCACAGATCCTATCCACAAATTCCCATCATCTTCTTCCTCAATCTCACTCACATACTTCCATCTTCTCCCATTAACACTACCTTCCAAAACCTCCAAAACATCTCCATTTCCATTCATCCTCACTCCAAAACCATATCCACCAACAACACTGCCCAGATACGAATAAGCCTTAGTAAGATCAAACGGAAGTTTGACCAAAGCACTCCCAACCCAAGATTTTGACAATGCCCATTTCATGAATGTTCTCCTCCTGGAATGAACTCCCACCCAGAACTCGCCTCTGTCGTTCCTTTTAATGTTGTCTGGGAATCCTGGGAGTTCCGCTATGGTTTCCACTTCCCCTGTTTTTGGAGCTTTGAGCCACAGCTTCAGTATCCTGCATGTCGTGGTTTCTGCGACGAGGAGAAAGTCGCCGTCTTTACTTAGTGACACGCCGTTGGGGAACTTGAGGTTTCGGAGAATGACGGAGATTTGCTTGGTTTCAGGATCGTATTTCATTAGCCTCCCCGTTTCGTCACCGCTAACTATCGCAGAAATATAATTCCTGAAAATACAATACCAATCAAGGAAACCAATAAAACCATTAAGCATTGAACTTATAACATTGTGAGTATCAAATCAACTGTCTAATCAACTTGATTGAATTTAATTTGGCCCATAAATGACTTACCTTCTTTGGTATTTGGTGCTGCTGTCGGTGAAAAAGACGACTCCAGTTGCCTGATCAATGTCCAGAGAGTTTGTGAATCCAAAGGAGACTCCTTCGGCCTGTTTAGCCACCGGAGTTGCAATGCCACCGTTTGGTGTCACGGCAAGAAGCCCAAAATAGGCATCTGCAACCATAAGAAATCCATTCTTTTTGTCGAAATGGAGGCCCAATGGCCGCCCACATATGTGCTCCCTCGCACTATCATCTCCTGCACCTCCACACCCATTTCTGTAAACATAAAATTGATTAATAATTCATAATATCAATGAGCTTCATTTGCATTTAAATACTAGGTTTTGTTTTTTAGTACTATACTTAGATTTGGGTTTAAACTTAAGGTGCATTCGGAAGAGTCATTGCCCTACTATCCCAATTATTGTAAGGGATCATTTGAACAAAATGGTTTGGACAGCCATCACTTCTATGTTTAGAATTTGGATTGATGTTAGTGTTACTCACTTGCTTAATTACAATTTAGCCGGTCTTTGTAAAGAAATAAATATTACTATTTTATAATGTGATTAACTAATATAAAGGTAGAAATCCATACCCAAAAAAAATAAAAAAATTTAATGTTAAAGACTTCCATTCACATTTAAATAGCATATTTATAGAGAGCAAAATCGTGTTATGCATTTTCTTGTTAACCACCGATAGAATAGATTTTTAGGTATTCCTCATATGAGAGGGGTGCCTTCTCTACGCTGCTAGGTTGTCCCTCCCGTAGATCCAATAAAGAGCTTTATTGTAGAGTCATCAAAATGAGCTAAGCTCGCCGAGCTAGCCCGTTCTGTCCCGCCAAAAAGACAAAGTGGGCTCTAAAAATCAGAGTCCGTATTATAGCGGGCTTTTTAGCCCACAAGCACCTAACCTATGGGCTTTGGCAGGCCCACCCTGTCGGCATGTTTGGACAGTTCTACTTCATTGTTATTTAAATACAGGGATGATATTAATTCTATGTTCCTTTTTTTATATATAAGTTAAATAAGCATTCAGACATCCCCAATTGTGATTTTTGAGGAAGTCAAGCTTATGTGGAAGGTAGAGGGTGAGGAGAGAGAATATTTGGGTGCACACTGCAAGCACTTGGTTTTTGGCAGTGAAGTGGCCCCCACCACAATGCAAAAACAACGCCATTTGTGGTGTGTGAGGCGCAACAAAGTGCCCAACTGGACGCGTTAATCTAATTTTTTTTTCCATTTACTTTCATCTTTTTTCTCTAGTCACACATACAAAAACTTCTTAAAAACTTACAACTATTAAAGATGCTCTTAGTTCTATGCTCTATTTATTTATTTATTTATTCTCTAAGATTAACCAACAGTGCCATAGTGGCATCACTAGGCCAGATGCATTTAGAAGAGTGTGATTAAATCCATCATTCCAACTGCTTTTTAATGGTACACTAAAATAATAAAATATAATAACCTATTAAATAATTAACTTACATATTTTAGTAACTTACCAACAAACTTTTTGAATGCTTATAGTCCCTTACTATAATTGTACAAATTAACAATTAGATAACTACGGAGTATAACTTAATAAACCCTCCAAAACAAAAACAGCAAACACGCCTATTACTTTTCCCGAATACCAGGTTGTACTTCCATTTACCCAACTTTCCCCCAATAGCAACCCCACCCCCACAACTTCCTATTTATGAACACAGAACACATGATGTTTCTGGTAAATTGGCAGAGATGCATACTAAAAATTCTTTGTCGGTTACTCACGAAAATTGCATTATTGTTTCTTCTGGGACTGTCTTTAATGGTCTTTACGTGACAGTATATTCTATGAACAACACAACAGTCATGTAACGTGACATTCAATGATTCAAGAACAATATAATAATAATAAACTCCGATAAGGTAATTAAATCCTCACCTCTCCGGCGACGTAACGGCGAAATCAAACCCACCGGCTTCGTTGCGCTGCCACTTGATTATCCGGCCGTCGGACACGCCAGTATAAGGGCCGCCACCGTTGGGGTCGAACGCGAAACTCTCCGGTCCGACCGCGCCGACGATTGGGATCACTTGTTTGTCACCACCAAATCCTCTGTCGGGACGATTGAATGTTTTGGGGTTCCATAAGAAGAGAAGAGGATGATTGCTACGAGAAGAGAATAATGGACGCCGGAGCAATGAGCTTAAGAGTTGAGATTTTTTTAGGACAGCCCATGATGAATGAACTAAGAGAGAATTGGCATTTCATATGTGGGGGGTGGCATATATATATATATATATATATATATATATATATATAATATATATATATATATATATATATACACTGTATAGTAAAACCTAATCAAACGAATATTTTACAAAGTTGAATGGAATGGTCTAAGGAGTGATTTTGAGTTCTCACCCAGAGTACATAGTCAAAGTTTGTTGAGTATGTGTTAAAGACGGTTTAAATAATGTAACATTTAATACCTTTTTTAGTAATGGACCAAGGTAAATTATTGTGTGACTGTGGTACAAAACGTCGTTTTGATGTTGAAAAGAAAAATTAAAATACTTGTTCCACGTTGTAATTTAGAATGATGAACATTATGGGGGTAAATAATGTATTTTTATGAGTTACAATAATGCCATGTCCTTTATGTATTAGAATACTGTATAATACTGTATGTGTTAGAATAGTGAAATTATGAGATAAGATAATATATTTTTATGATGTTAGAATAACGTACTTTATTGTGTTAGAATATTGTATTTTATAAGTTAAAATAATGTACTTTATGTATTTTTAGATTGTGGTCCACATAGCTGTGTGAATCACGGTCCACGTAATAATGATTGTTGAACCAAACAACAGATTTTCATAATGTTATTCTCGAAATAAATTGTATCATTGCAGTTAAGGCATCCTCCAATGGTGGGGTTTGAAAATGCATTATTGATTAATGGTTGCAATTGCAATAGATCAGAAAGAGGATATCAACATATTACGGAAATGCATTGATCATCTTAGGAATGTAGGCTATGAAATAATGGGTTTGCATTGGGAATGGTCACAATTAAGGATTTATATATAAATGGTCCTTTTTTTTTTTTTTTAATTTTATGTCATATACGTACAATAAAAATATTTATTTGTAATTTCATAAATCTTATTTTGTGTGGGAGAGACGAACCCGGTAAATAATGATTGCTTGAGAGTGTGCATTGGATAAACTTCACTCTTATATAATAATTCACAAATCACACAGAAAAGATAAATTGTAATAGGAATTAGATCATATGGCATGCTTGACAGGGGTTGTCTTTTACTCTTATTTTTGATGACATATATGTACATAAGGCCCCTCACAAATGAAATATTTAAAATTTGTATTGTCTTTTTCTCCCATAAAATTTGTAATATCATAAATAGAGATGATGGAGTACTTATGGTATAGGTTGGGCGTTTGGCAAACAAAGAATATTGGCACAAGGCACACAAATAATAAAATAATAATTGGTGGAACAGTACAAATGACTTCTTTTGGCATTCCTTGCCATACTATTGGAGAGAAGAATTTATGGATGGAGTTCCTAAGGATAAGGGTTGTGTGATTGGGCATGGCTTTCACTTCTCATCCATCAAAATATTTACAAATGCTCCAAACTATGAATTAATTCAAAATAAGTTAAAGAAATTTTACTTTAGTAACCGTCGTAATGTATATAATTAAAATCTTACCAAGAATCAAATGAGTGATATTAATTTAGCTTTGTTATGAACATTTGTGGCATGAGGAGTTCACATCCTACATACTAAAGATAAAAAGGGATGTATGAATTTGACTTTGATTTTACGAGGAGACTTATAATCGTTACTCGAATGAGCGGTCATGGTGACTCTAAACGACAAAAGATCACAAATGAGGTAAACCAACATTGGTTAGTGGTTACCCATAGTGATTGCCTCAAACCAACAAGACTAATAGACAACTCCTATGAAGAGTCAAATTTTGAGTCTTGTAATTACAAAATCAACTGTTCGACTAATTTGATTGGGGTTGCATGCTTTCAGTATGAATTTAATTTTGTTATGGACATTTGAGGGCCTATATATTAACTTGAGGAAAAAATATTTAATCTATGAGTTAATTTCAAACCATACCTTTCGATTTTAGCATGTTTTTATTTTGACCCCTCGACTATATATATATATATATATAAAGCGATTATCAGTAATGAACTTAATGTGTATTATCATCATTCACTAGTCGTATGAAATTAAGTAAAATCCAAAGTTCATCCTAAAAGTGTACCTAGTCCAATACTAAATGATTGAAGACTCAAACAAGCTAAGGGTTAAACATTGCGATTACAATTTAGATAGATTAGTGACACAAGTTAAGGGTGACAATACCAAATGCCTTAAACTTTTACGTTCAAATATCACCCCGGCCGGGCACATTCGATCTCTTTGTAGATCGTATCAATATATCATGGTGTGTAATCCCGCATGACATTTAATTGGATGCCATGACGATATGATATGATTGAAGATGATGGAGGCCTAGGCCGGCAATATAATGAGGTGGTTGGAAGAGATGATGGGCAATATTAATATTTAATATAATGGTGCTGCATGCTCCAAATGTCATTACTTAATCACACAACGTAACGATATGATATGATGATATAATGTCAATTAATGCTTCATCTTACGTGTTTAGTTTAGTTAGGTTGGGGGAAAATACACACATACTGCTCTCTCATTCCATTTCCTGCATGTTTGTAAGAGGATTCTTTCTCATCACTTTCATTTTTACTATGATATGATATGATAAGATAAGATAAAGGGAACATATATATATATATCAAGATCATCATCATGCAATGAGTTTATATTGGACATATATACAAGCCATTTTTTACACCAGAAACCTTACAGAAATATATGGCTGGCTTATCAGCTTATGCACTCATGATTTTGACCTTCAAGATCCTTAGCTTGCAAGAAGATCAACATATATATATGCATTAGTAAATGCTTAGCCCACCAGATAGATGTAGTAGTTATAAATGGACATTTGGCCAAGCAATTAAGAACCGGCTGGGGAAGATAATTTTGGTTTGATTAGGACTTATTCAGAATTATTTGTGGATTACAGTGCTCCATGGAAGCCTAATTTAATTTGTCAAAATCTGCGACCTCATGCTTAATTGCTTTGTACTTTGCTGTGAACTTAATTAGCCTAGTGATGCAGCCGTGCCAACCAATTGTATACTCACAGTTTGACATAATGTCAACAACACAGCAAAAAAACGCTGAAGATGACGGCTGTGGGATTTGAACCCACGCCCTTTCGGACCAGAGCCTAAATCTGGCGCCTTAGACCACTCGGCCAAACCGTCATTGTTGTTACAAAGGCTTTCGGAAACTATTTTAATGACAAAGTTTGATAACTCAATATCCATCCAAATTCAAATGATGTACCCCCCAAAAAAAACACAGCATAACAGTCTTTGAAGTAGTACATGAGTGGGTGAAACATGATTTCAATACATGAATAATTACGAATTTAATTATTTTAATATTAATACTTTCTAAATCGAGCTCATTACCACATAATCTTTTTAATACAATTTACCTCTCTTTGTATGGTTTGAGAGCTATTATAACTTATTGTTTCATCTTGTCGTGACGGGTGCATGTTAACAAGTACTGTAATATATAGAAGAGCGTGGTTGTACGTTGGGGGAGACAACCAAATCCTGTATGAACACAACAAACAGTAGAAGCCCATACAGACTAAGGCCCACTAAACAATACATACGTACTTATAACTAAGCTAGCCACATTAAATGGGCGTCAGCCTATTATACTCAAAATATTCAAGTTTAATATGAACAAAATTCATTAATACCCACCTCATCGAGCTTATCGTATAAGGTCTTTCATTACACAGTAGCACAATTAATTTACACAATATATACTCTTGAATAGTGACTATTAGTTTCTCTTGTCACTAAAAAACAAAATTATTCATTTTCTTCAAAATTTGTTAAATTATAGAGTTATATAAATTCGTCGGGCTGTTAGCCTGGTATGTAACCACACGATTTCAAGTCTGATTATATTTACAATCAAAGTGACCTAGGATGTGGTTATTAATCACGATATGTCCTGAGTAGCTTCTAACTATAGGAAACATTTTAAGTCCAGATCACTAATCCCCGTTCACACCAAGTAAGTCGAATTGGTTTTTTCATACAAGACGGATTGCATGATGACCATTATTCACGCCAATCAAGCCGCAGGTTTATAATTTTTAACTTAGTTCACTATCAAAACATGCTATTATAATTTTCGAGAGATTATATGTCTGCATGTTGTAAAGTTTTCAAGAACGTAACGCCGGTTATAATATAATGTATGTAGGACATGTAGTGTTTTGGTGTAAGTAATAGTGAATGGCAGGTGATTAGGTGAATCTAATAAGGCAGGACAATTGTGGTTGGTGGAAGACATTGGTGACCAAAGGCACTGCTTAAGGGCATATATGCACCCATAAATGCCCTTACACCTCTTCCTAAGGCCACAACTTACCACTTCGTACCAGAAAAATATTCCACACAATCACAAAGGACGGCATATTGTTCCCATCTTTTATTATTATATGCACCCTGGGATTTAATTAGTTTTGCATGCATTTATCCATAAACCTATCTAGCAAGTTAGTTTGTAAGCGGACCGTTAAATAACTGTAAAAAGATCGACTCTTGTATATGTGCAAGGTAAAGAATTCTGTGTCAGATTGATATTTTTTAAGTTTGATCTAAATTGAATATTGATTAAGCTTAATGTGGTGATAATAAACGTTAAAAGAAAAGATATTTATATTTATATGTACATATATATAGGATTCTTTGCTGCAGAACATGGTGCACGCACTAGGAAGCTGTGATTAGCTAGGATAATATTTTATTTTATTTTATTTGTTTTGTTTAATGGTGGAATTAGAAGAATTGAAAATAAAGGCAAGAAACCTAAATAGGAGCTGGCAAAAAGATTTGCTTCTCTGTCACAAAGGGTATGTAGGAAAAGAGATGATCAATGCATATGGGTGTGAAAAGATTTTTTGCAGAACGATATTTTGCAGGAGGAAACACTGATGTTTGTGACAACACCTACTTTATTCTCGAGTTGCAGAGTTTAAGGAAGGAAAGGATTCCAGGGGGGTTTACTAGGAATTAAGTATGTTTTTGTTTGGGAGATGAAGTGGCATGGGGAATTAGTCTACTAAAATTTAGTATTTCGGGTGACTAAATTCATAATGTATTAGGATAAAAAAATAAAATCATAATGTGTTGTTTTGGTTTTAATGTTTTACTAAAACAAGGTTAAAATTAAGTTATAAGAAATCTAATATTAATTCTAGTTTAGAGAAAATTACATCTTTAGTTCTGAGTTATAACCAAGTTCCGACTCAGTCCCTAAGTTATGGCAGTATTCGAGTTTTGTCCTTCAGTTATGAGCAAAGTTACGAGTTTGGTCCCTAACGTTAATATTGTTGTCTGCAGTTAACGGAAAATTTAAAAACAATTTAATAATAGAGGGTTAAAATAAGAATTTCAAAATTATAATCCCCTTCTTATGTTGAAACTCATTGCGGAAATCGTCATTATTTCTTCCTTATATATAACGGAAGTAGGAGATTTCAGAGCTTGGGGAAGAAAAAGACCTTCAATTGTAGGTATAAGAAGAAAATGATGACTGTTGCGCCAACGAGTTTCAACATAAAAAGATGATTATAATTTGAAATTCTTATTTTACCCCTCTATTATTAAATTGTTTTTAAGTTTTCCGTTAGTTGTAGATTGAATATTAACGCTAGGGACCAAACTCGTCATTTTGCTCTAACTAAGGGACTAAAATCCCAGAAACGACCATAACTTAAGGACTGAGTCGGAATTTGGTTATAACTCAAAACTAAAGATGCAATTTTCCCTTCTACTTAAAAGCAATCATAAGTTAATGTTAATATAGAAACTGGGTGATTTATGAGATATTACATGCAACGAGATTTACTCAATGCATGCGCTTTAAATAGTGTTTTGTGATTTTAGATGAAAACGGAGGGTTTTGTTGATGCTAGAGGAGTTCAATGGAGGGGTGCTTTAATTTCTCCCCCAGGAAAGCAGAGACATTAGGCGGGGCAAAGCTTTAAAATTTGGCTAAAGTAACTTCATTATAACAATGTCCATGTGTTTTTAGCTTTTGTTAAACGATAAGCGAATTGGACAATTCATAGTTAATTAGGCCGTCTATTTCGATTCTGGTTGTTCAAAATGAATTTTTAACCCTTCTCTTATAATTTGTAATGTGTTATTTTATACTTTGAATTAATATTAAGTTGAAAACAAGGTACCCTACCCCAAGGATAGAAAGGCAATGGCAATCCCAATCGCATGTACTTTAATGTGAAGAAAGGAGACCCATCCCGGCAAGAATCATTGATTTGAATTGAAATGTTCCCAACCAAAGAATTCAAAGGAATCCATAATTTGCATTCTTCTTTATCACCAATCCTCCCTTGATGAGCTTATACATTTTAGGTGACCGGTTTTATTTGGGACATTATATTTTCATCATAACCCATTCCGCCGCTGCATTTCCTACTCCTCATCTTCTTCTACTTTACATCATCTTATATTACCATGATTTTTATTCAAATGTGTTCAAGATTTATTAGCATGCAAAGTTTACATTCACGAATTATTTAAAATAATTAGAATAAGGGGTCAAATAGGTCATCGAACTGCACACAATAATGCAATTAGGCCATTGAACTCAAAAAAATAACAATTAAGTCCTAAACTAACTTATTTCAAACAATTTGTCCAATTTGCATGTTTTCCCCTTTCTAACAGGTCACCTAATTAAAAATATATTTTAAAATAATTTTTTTTAAAATTAATTCAATAATTAAAATTATTTATTAAACAACAAAAACATTGTCTCCTCCGGAGCCATGTTTCTATTTTTTTTTTTTTTTATTTTAGTTTATTTTATATTTTTAAAATATTTTAAATAATTTTTATTGGGTGACCTGTTAGAAAGGGGAAAACTTGTAATTAGACAAATTGTTTGAAATTGGTTAGTTTAGGGACTTAATTGTTTTTTTTTTGAGTTCAATGGCCTAATTGAATTATTGTGTGGCGGTTCAATGGCCTAATTTGACCTTATTCCAAATAATTATAATTAGAACTTGAATTTTGTGCAACGAATTTGACCGAGATGATTTTTTTTAGCAATGTATCTCGTGGCTAGTATTTTATTTTTTTTCATATAACATATATAAATTGAACGTGAATTGTTGATTGATGTTTAATTTTAAACCTACTGCTATATATATATTGCGTTAATATAAATAAAAATTTAACTACCTCTTATATTTTAATTGGACACCAAAGCAAAATGGCCACGCTGGCCTGGAGGGTTGCACGTCTAATCAACTTTTAATATTGATTCATAAACTAATAAGATCCAATCTAATTATATATTTCTTTATAACTTTATTTAATGTATAACACTTGTTATGGTATTACTCCGAATTATTTTAGATTCATGAGTATCTGAATTGACATCTAAATAAGTCAAATTTTATATGTTAGAGGCGGTGCATGAATGCATCATGCATTTGATCTTTTAGTGGTGATGAAAGTTATAATTGTCAAATAAATAAATAAAATAAAAAAATCACATTTCTTGATTAGGGTTGGAATGGTACATACACTGATACACTACAATAATCCTCCCACTATTTGTTAATTTTCAAAAAAAAACAAATAAATTTTTTTCGAAGTTCTAAATCTACACCCCGTAGTCAACAAGAATGCCACTAAACCTTCGCAAATTTTTAGGTCATATGAAAAATCCGAAACCATTATTCAATGTATGTATATATGTAATAGCATGCAAATTATTATACATGAGAGGTAAATCACACTACAAATATACCCCGTGCAGTAAGCAATAATAAGAAATGTCACTACTAAATCCTTCGCAAATTTGTCAATAAGGTTAGAAAAGTTTCGCCGAAACGAAAAAAAAAGATGAGAATAAAAAGTCTTTCATTATAAACGCTAATTGAAATTAACGTTACTTGATTGATGTTATGATTGACAAAATACAATATACGGATTTACATAATATTATACGATATTATATAAATAGATACTATAAGTATCATTAAAGTTAATATATATAAGTACTATATTTATTATATTATATTTATGTGCAAATAAATGTATTTTATAAAATATATAAAATATATGAGGTTAACATGTGAAATAAACATTTTATTAAAAAATAAGCGCATCTTCAGGTTACAATTGGATGAAGTGGAGCATCAAGAATTGGCACCATAACTAATGACATCTTTATTAAAAACATAAAACGAGATTAGGCTCGGTTATGTCAAATTCCCATTGACATTAACCTGTGATAATACATAATTAATGTCATAGTTGTTAAGTCAAATTCTAAAATATTTGTTTTAATTAGTTGTGGCTTTCAATGGTACGACGCAGAATCTTAAAGGCTTTTAGTTAAGATTGCCCATGATTCTTATCAACCCAGGGTGATTTTTTAAAAGGAGAGATTGGACACCACAACAATTTGTGACCAATAAAATAAGTGCTGACCATATATTGGCTATTATATTAAACAAAAAAACAATATATATACTGACTTTTTTTTTATTTTTTATTTTTTACTTTAACTTTCATTTACTTTTGAAACTTTCGACCTCCTCCTACTACTATTAATTAATTCATTATTATTATTATTATATTTTATTATTATTATTATATATTTATTATTGATTGTGACAGTAACAGTCAATTGTTTATGACAAATTAAATGTTAGTTATTTGGCATGTGTTGTTGATTATTTGACAGAATGGACTACTATATAAGGCGTATGATTGAATATCTTGAAACTAGTCACCGAGGACATTATGTAGATTGTTTATATGGAAACGTTGTGAGTTTTTCTATAGCCTATAACATCAACAGTGCACTACTCTCTTGAACAGCAAATAAAAAAAAATAAAATAAAAAAAGTAATTACTACATGACTACGATGATTGAATGTTATCATTATTTTATAACAAAATATCACTCAATTTTTTTTAATAATAATGATGACTAACAATATATAAGTATGTAATTGGAACTTTTAATGAGTTACCTACGGGTTAAAATTAGTAATTATTGACTTAGGAGGTGTTTGACAAATAGTTATTAGCGAATTTGGTTAAATGATACATTAGCTGATTGTATAAAGATATTTGGTAAATTAATTATTAGCTGGTACATGATTACATGCAAAAATGAGTTACAAAAAGCTAATAAACCAAAACCCATGTCGATAGAACATTTTGGAAGATGATGTAAATCACGGTGACTTAATGGCTCAGCAGACATGGTCAAATACCGGTGCGCGCACAGAAATCTGCCCACTATAGGCATAATCCTCACACTACCTTGCTGAGGTTCGAACACTCTTCTCTTACTGAAGTTCGAACTTAGTCTCTTCTCTCAAGTACTACATACTAAACCATTGAGTTTTTTTAAGTTATTGGGCGCACACTATAAGAATTATTCTTTATGAGGTTTGGTTGAGGACTTGAAGTTTGACTAGATTAATAGTATTAAATACAAATAGCCAGTGTCTTATGCAAAGAAAAAAAAAAGGTGGACTCATATGTTTGTGCTAAATATTTTATACATAATATGATTATCCATGAATTTTGTAAGTGTACTACAATTTAATTATATAAAGCAATTTTAGAAGGTGCCATATTTTTAAAAGAAATAGTGCAATTATTATTATTATTATTATTTTTATTATTATTATTTATTATTATATTATTATATTATTATTATTTATATCAATCTTAAGAGGACCCATGCTTAAACCACCAATTTTTATCATTGAGTAACCACATCATGAGATTCCTTAAATAGGACGATTGGACGAATCAAGTTTCCCTTTTATTCTTTTCGCCTAAAATCCAAAACCATTTCCACTTTATAAGCAATAAATCTTTTAATGGATCGAGTGTTACGCCGAGCATTATTTATTTATGTGTACCGTAAAAAAATCAAATATAATTTACATTTAACTTTTTTTTAAAAAAAACAATATAAATGTATGATATATGATCATGTCAGTTGTCGGCATAACACAACATTGAGTTATATTATGGATTGAGTATTAATTTTTTATTAATTATTAATTTAGGATTAAAAACATATTATAAGAATAAAAACACTTATAGTCCTGTATCTTGTAAACCGTATTATAAAAAAAATGGCATATACGACATGTGTAAAACATGACAAATTATATTGTGGACGGCGGTCCCAATGCATTGTGATTCAGGCATCAAATATGCACCGCAATTTTATTTTAAAACAATTATAGTATCATTTTGATATAACTATAATTTTACTGGACAATATACACAAAATTATATGAAATATTGAAATTTAATTATTCAATTTCAACATAACTACAGTTTTATTTCAATTCCAGTTTCATTTGATAATATAGAATACAAATAATACGTGAAACAGTGTCAATTTAGATACACTATAGTTGTCTGCCGTTTTGGACCATGGTCCACATAATTGCTGGTAAAAGATAGTGTATTAACAACAAAAATTAAACACGTGACATTTTGATCAATGGAAAATCATGTTTCATCTATTCAATTGGTCACGTACCCCTTTAGAGTAAGCGATAAATATTCAATACTTCATTGAATTGCTGTTTTTAATTATTATGTGTGTTCATTTTTAAAAAATATATTCTCACATCACGAGTGAACACTCAGAGATAAATTTAAAAGGAAAAAATACTTTTTCTAAGAATCTATATACTAAAAGATTTGTATAATAATAAGAAGAAGAAGAAGAAGAAGAGAAATTCCTTTTAATTAAGCATGGTAGGGCCAAAATGATGGTTCAAAATTGAAAAGGGGGAAAATGGAAGAGGTTCCATGAGGAGAGGGCAGGACAACTACCGCCGATCAAATCCCTCCGCAGGCGCCATGTGGATCTAAAGCCGTAGCATACACAGATGTATTTTAAATAATAATCACAAGAACGTCTAGAGCCTCAATTATGGACTTCATCCTTTCCATATAAAAACGATCCGAAGGCACCTCTTACATGCAGAAAGTGCAATAACGGGACGTGAGGGTCCATCTGAAATGTTGTTGGCTTTTTATGGTCTTCCATGAAATTGGAGGACCGTATAAAGGAGCCGCTCCAATAGCACACACCACCCTCATCCTGGTAAGTGGAATCTGTACCCGTGTGACTATAGGGGGGGAGAGAGAGAGAAAAGTCTCCTTCTCTCAAACACGCCCAAATCAGCATTAACCACACCGCAGGACGCGAACGGAGAAAAGAGAGAGAATTAGCAGCTAAGCCGAGATATACGAGAGATGGAAACCCCTTTTTATTTTGTAGGACAACAGCTATGCATATTATGCCATTTATCCATCTTTAGTACTCACCACGCCCAGGACTAAGGAAGAAGTAACACCTTTTGGCTCCCTATATAGGAATACATGGCCCTGTTATGGGCCACGGCTTTTTAAGGATTCCACCGGATCGGTTTTCCTGCCTCACCTTCTTCAAGGTAGCGCGCCTATACGATAGTGGAACTCCTTCACATTTTCTGCCACCTTTTCAAATTTTGAACCATCAGTGTTTGGCCCTACCATACTGCCTCTTCACTACTCGAATAAAAGGAATTTTCTTTCTTCTTCTTTCTTCTTCTTATTATTAATACAAATCTTTTAGTCATATAGATTAGCGCATCTTAGAAAAGTTATTCTCTTTCTTCCCAATTTTTAAATTTAGTTTTCCATTCCATGAGTTTCGGGGTTCACCTCGTGATGTGAGTTTTGTTGCCAATTGTATGACAAAACAATTGAATGTAACATGTTTTAAAAATGAACAACATGGAAATAATATATACAAAACCCAAGCAATTTCTCTGACAAAAACTGTCCGCTCAGGGACTTGGAAGATTATTTTATCGCTTACTCTAAAGGGTAAATCGTGACCAATGAAATAGATGAAACACATAGATATGATTTCCAATTGAATCTTAATATGTCACGTGTTTAATTTTTTGTTTGGTTAAAAAAGCATACCAGAGCCAAAAACCATATAGAACCGACGATAAGGTCGATCCTCCAACAACCTGCTTTCGCAGTCTATTCTCTAACTCCATTTTTAGCCCAATGGAAAAAGTTTCTGAATTTTAGTTCAACTGGGGGTATACTGTTTAACTACCAGCAGCAAATTAGGCTCTCGCTCCCTCAAAAAAGATCCATTCCACACGAAGTGCGCACCGACTCTCCAAAAAGAATATCCCAAAGCCCTGTATTTCCGTTGAACATAGGAATAAATCCCTTTCGAACTTATCTTGCAAACTTCCCATCGCCTAAGAATGACTATTTTAGCATCCCAAATCCTTATCCATGTCAATAAACCGATGCGACTCAATGTAGGATTTTGAAACACTCGTAGCATTGCAAATTAATTTTTTCCAGAAGGGATTATAAATCTATCAACGATGTAGACCTAGTACATTCGAGATCGAGGTTAGTACCCTCGTTTTAAAGGTAAACGGCAACGGGGAGTAGGTTTTTCATCAAACTAAAAAGATGAATGGAATACCAAACGGGCACGACACGTATACGTGTATACTACTAAATTGAACACTGTTTCACGTATTATTGATTATATTATCAAATGAACTGGAATTGAAAATAAACTGTAGTTAGTGTTGAAATGAAATTGAATAATAATGTTCAATATATTTGAGTGATATTGTCCAGTAAATATAGTTATGATCAATGATACTATGATTGTTTTAAAAATAAAATTGGCGGTGCATATTTGATGCCTGAATCACATGATGCATTGTTTGGACCCGCCGTCCACAATAATAATTTGTCCATGTTTTTACCACATGTCGTATATGCCCAATTTTTTTTTTATAATGACGGTTTACAGCATACAGAGTTTAATCGACGCACATGGCATAAGTGTTAGATTGTAGTTTTCGTTTTAATTCTTCCTACTAAATTCCCAACCGAAAGCTAGAGCGAAAAAGAATAATATTGAGTGCGTAATGAGCGTTAAGCCCCTATCCATGAAGAAGATAGAGATACTTCCCCTCAGCCTACAGCTCAACTCAGACCCCGGACTGCTCAGTTCATTACACTGCTTTGGGAGGTTAAATGCCCATGTACATATCCTGTCACTAGATGGACATGATGTAAGGTAATTTTGTGATATTTCATACATTATAAGACCGGGAACTCTTCTCGTTAGATCTCCATGAAGGAATGCATTATGGACATCCATTTGATGCAGTTCTCCACCCTTCGGCAGCTGGGCTAGCTCGGCTAAAAACATGTTTCTCACTGTGACATTGCTTAGCTACGGGTGCAAATGTTTCTGTAAAATCACACCCTTTCCTATCTTGATGATTCCCAAGGATTACTAACCCCGGGTCTCCTTTTATCTGTTCCCAACTTGGTGCCTTCTGTATTATTTTGTAATATTTTTTTTATTTTGTAAATCCCGCCTCACCTTAGCTCACCCTAATTGAGCTTTCTTCTCCCTTTAGGCAAAGTAGATAATTCCCAATGTCTCATTTGTTAGATAAAGCATCAATTTCTTTTTCGCATGGCTTCTCTCCAACGTTTGTCTTTCATCGCAGCATTAAAAGACTCTGGTTCTTGGCCTGCAACAAGAGCTGCAAGAAACTCCCGATGTTGCAAAGAAAATATTTATCACAGTTTAACACTATTGAGCTCTATTGGATAAGGCGTACCTGAGGGATGCTTTGCATGGGTGAACGAGAGTTGATTTATAAGCAACGTTGGTAACAAAATCATGCAATTTCACTTTTTTTTTTTCGAGTTCGGTGTCCACGTCCTAATTGTTCTCCAGACTCAGACATGTCCCCCAAATTATTAATTACTTCTGTGTCATCTGCAACGTCATTTGCACCCCTCCTTGCTTCTAAACTCTCATTCTCAACATCTTCATGCACTAATTCTACTTGCTGTAAATCTTGGTTAACATCTGGCTCACAGTCATTTTCAGATTCTTCCACACTTAATTCTTCATGCATGGCAGTGTTCTCTCCATTAGTTCCTTGAAGTGTGCTAGGACTAAAAGGAAATTCTCCTTCACAGAAATTTACATCACGTGATATAAAAATATTCCTTTGTCTCTATATCGTACACTTTCCACCCTTTCTTTCCGTACGGATACCCCACAAAAATACATTTTCTACTTCGGCTAGCAAACTTATCTCCCTTCGACTTTTGGTTATGGGCATAGCA
>VALG01000453.1:0-20551 GCA_009835305.1 Ipomoea purpurea
ATTCACTCAACATTCATTTTGTATCTAGATTTGCTTTCGCATACCCATTAATCATGTAAAGTTTTCACCTTTCTCATATACCATAACATAAAATTTGTTTCCATTGCTTCTGGGTGTCTTGGGCACATTTGAAAGAGAGAGAGAGAGAGAGCTTCCTGGTTTTCCAGAGAGAAATTGAAGGAATGGGAATGCAGTGTTTGATTGTGGTAATAGAGGAGGTGAGTGGAGGGAGACGGGTTTAGAGATTGAAATGTTTGGGAACGGTGGAGGGAGGAGTAGATAACATGGAGAAAGAATGCAATTCCCCCAGCGCTGGGAAATCGAAAAGCTTTTCATTCAGAGCACCACAGGAGAAGTTACAATCCAAGACTTTGAATTGGGGAAGATCTATGGAGTCGGTTCTTACTCCAAGGTTAGCCTTTTCCTTTTCCTTTTCTTGCTGTTTCTATTATAACCAAATTTTATAATTCTCTTTGATTTGCAGGTCACTGTGATTATTTTAAAAATAATTTATCAATGTTTTATTGTTGTTAGTTTTGATGATTGATGATTCTACATTAAATTGGCTCCCCTTCTTCATAGTATTCATTTGTTTAAGGTAGGATTGATATGAAATGGAGGCTGGAGCAGAAATCATGTTGTTGGTGGGCAGGGGGCATAGGAAATTCTTGCAGAAACATTGAAAATCGGATACATTTATATTATGCACAATTTGTTTTCCATAATAGTTTATAGATATCTTTAAATTCAGAGAGAATTTGCCAAGAATTGAGGTTATGTTGGTAAACTATCTGAAAGTTTAAAATATGTCTGGAGCATATAAAATTTTCTTGAACGAAACTGATGTGAATATGAAAACAAGTCATTATCACTACTATATAAGGATATGTCAGTTGTTTTCAATATTTCTTGTTATTTTTCATTATTCCTTTGATTCGTTTATGTTTCTCCTTTGAATTTTACCATTGTAAAGTGTAAATTTAATTTTTGTTTGCGTATCCTCACAACTTGATCACATGCACAAGTCGAGATGTTTGAGAATGCTATGTCATGAACAATCCAAATTCTGGCTTCTCATAACAGGTTGTTAGAGCAATGAAAAAAGATACTGGAAATGTATATGCCTTGAAGATCATGGACAAAAAGTTCATTACCAAAGAAAACAAGGCTGCTTATGTGAAATTAGAGCGTATTGTGCTTGATCAATTAGATCATCCTGGTATTGTTCGGCTATACTTTACATTTCAAGACGCTTGTTCACTCTGTGAGTATTTTGATTTTGTTTTTGGTCTATAGTTGTGCATTTCTCTTTTCTTATTTAGTTTTTTTTTTTCATTTTTTTTTTAAATTTTTAAATTTATCTTTTGCTGCACTTGATTTATCGTAAGTGCCTTTTGCTTTGTTTTAAAGATATGGCACTTGAATCCTGTGAAGGTGGAGAACTTTTTGATCAAATAACGAGGGTAAGCCAATCATCATTGTTTTAATTTCTAGTGTCATTTCAACAATGTCCTCGGGTTAGGGATTACAACACTGAGTTTCTTGAAGGACTTCTATCTTAAAAATTTCATTAGAACTCTTCTGCTAATTGGTAAGGAGTAAACGGAATTTTGTAATCGAGATGTTTGCTGATGTGTCCAGATAAATAGTTTTCTTTCTGTTTATGTTAATCAAAGGTGCATAGGTTTCATGAAAAGGTTTCCTGTTTCTTAAGACTGTCTTATTCTTTAAATGCTTTATCTATTGCTACAATGCAATGTATGTACAGATGATATTCTGTGGATGCAGAAAGGCCGTTTGTCAGAGGATGAAGCTCGTTTCTATGCTGCTGAAGCTGTAGAAGCTCTTGAATATATACATACCATGGGATTGATACATCGGGATCTTAAGGTATATTCTATGTTGATGACATATATTAGTGTATGACGAGTGCTAACCACTTTATAGCTGCCAGCCAGAGAATCTACTGCTTAGTGCAGATGGGCATATTCAAAATTGCGGATTTTGGCAGTGTGAAGCCAATGCAAGACAGCCGAATAACTGTCCTACCAAACGTAGCCTCAGGTAAATCCTCATTAAACATCAATGATTGCCGTGCAAGGATAAATTTGGGATTTTAGTTATGACGGGAACGATTTTTGGCCTTTTTTTCAGATGATAAGGCATGTACTTTTGGTGGGAACAGCTGCTGTATGTCCCTCCGGAAGTTTTAAATTCTTCTCCCGCAACTTTTGGGTACGAGTATCTTTTATTTAGATTACAGCATTTTAATTAAGCTTCGAAGGGTTTAAGCTAAGTCTTAGACACATTTGTCCATCTATTCATGGAATATTAAACGTGTTTTTACCAGAAATGACCTCTGGGCACTAGGCTGCACGGTGTACCAAATGCTTGCAGGGACTTCTCCCTTCAAAGACTCTAGCGAATGGCTTATTTTCCAAAGAATTGTTGCCAGAGATTTAAGATTTCCAGACTATTTCTCTAATGAAGCCAGAGATCTTGTTGATCGGTTATTGGTAAATGATCGATTGCTCACACTTTAATATCACTTCTACAGCTCGTTGTGTTTAGTCTTTGATAATAAGTCTACATGTGTTTAAGGTTGAAATGAGGAAAGACCGATCTTGTTTATGATTGTATAGTGGTATGGAAAAACCAATCTGGCCAGCACTTTGCCCATTAATTGGGCCGGCCCGATGTGAACGGGAATTTATTTGAGTATAGTACGGGCTTAAAGGTGCCTCCTACAGTTAGGGTCTGCTCTGGACACCTCGTGGTCTGAGAAAAAAGTTTGAGTATATATTTGTAATGACTTCCATGATAACTCAGGAGTATGGAGCCTCGTAGAAGACCTGGCGCGGGACCTGAGGGTTACTCTGCACTTAAGACTCATCGTTTTTTTGAAGGGATTTGACTGGAAAAATTTGAGATATCGGACCCCTCCAAAACTTGCAGTGGAGCAAAGAGTACACATCTCACTTTTAAAGATATTTTACATCCCTTCAGAGTATTTCTGTGTCTTTTCTTGGATAAGCGTTATGTTTCCGTAAGTTTTCATTGTTTAGACCCGATCCACTCACGGAGGTAATGATCGGGATGGCTCGCAGAATCACTCACACGCTGCGGATGGTTCGGCCAGAACAAACGAAGGAAGCGAGGGGGCTTCATCTTCTGAGGCTGCTAATAGCATCACTAAGATTGCTGCAGTTGATTCATTTGATTCGAGGTGGTAAGTTATAAGCCGCGCTCATGCTGTAAAAACATCGAGGTGGCATTTGGCGCACGTGATCTGTTAAGAGTCCCACACTGATAAAATAAAGAGAATATATGGGTTTATAAGACCATGGGTTATTAGCTTAATTGGTTGGATTCAATCTTTTAGTGTGGTTTGGCCCATGTGCATTTCTAACATGATCAAACACTCCTTTTTCTTCCTTTCATCTTTACTTACAAAAAAAGTTTCTTGTCAACAGGCAAGAATTTTTGGAGCCTGGGGAGATTGTTCTTATGGCATCTGTGCTTAAGAAAATGCAGAAACTTACGAGCAAGAAAGTGCAGCTTATCCTCACAAGCAAACCGCGCCTTATTTATGTAGACCCGGCAAAGTTGATTGTCAAAGGGAACATCATATGGTCCGACAATCCCAATGAGCTTAACGTTCAAGCCGCAACCCCTTCACAATTGAAGATCTGCACGGTACATACACTCCTTAATAAGCTCAACAGTTGCCAATAAATATGTACACGTTTGGTCTAAAACCGTGTCGTTTTTCACTGTTTTGTGTGTGTAATGATACAGCCGAAGAAAATTTTGTTGTTCGAAGATTCTAAGCAAAAGGCGGTTCAGTGGAAAAAGGCGATTGAAGCTCTTCAACACCGGTAAATACTCTTTTCTTGAATCTCCTCGCAACATTTTGAGTTGGATATGATGCTGACAACGGAACTCAATCTAAAATTACTCAATTTTTTCTTGATCAAAGCTCTGGAGCTGTTTGAACGATATTCTGCCATGACTCCGGTAGCAAAATTGAGTTCCGACTAATACAAATCGAGTTGTAAATTGTTCTTTATGGGTTCTTTTGAAATTCCCTTTTTTTTTGGTTTTCTGTAGAGTTCTTGTTTATGATATAGTTTGTGTTAAGAAAATGTATACACACTGCATTAGTATCTAGTGAAGGGCAGTAAGAAAGAAAACTTGTTACTAAAGCCCTTTTATGTATTTGATGAATTAGCTGTGAATGAATTTTGATTTATTAATCAACTGTCTGTTGAATAGTCCATTTCTGAAGCTCAGTGCATGGAATTGATATCATTAGGTATTCTAAGAGCCCCTTCCCTTTTTGTCGATCGACTAGTTAAGCTTGTCTTAAATTGTCAATTACTTAAGTTGTGTTTGAGATTAATTGATATCATTTATTTATGCTATAATTTATGACAATTAGTTATCAATTGATATTATTTATTACACTAATATTAATAAGAGTTTTTTTTTTGAAGAAATATTAATAAGAGTTAATTCCACTATAAGTTGAACATATTTATACAATTGTCAAATTATATGAGTATTATTTTACGTTTATAAAGTTAAATTATACATTAGAAAAAATAATTTATTTAGACATTTTCCATATTTTAGAAATTCACCAATTACACTTTTATGGTAAAAATAAAAAGTAATCTAAGTTAGACTAGCTTGGTATAGCCCAACCAAGTTGGTACCCTCGTAACTCCGTCACTGACACAAAGAATTAATATGGCCTTCACTGAAGCTTGATCTCACAATCTCTTTTATGAGAAAGTAATTTGGTGTCATTGAACTATATGATCGTTAACTTGCTCTTTTAATTATTGTTTATTTATCATATTTGTTGCAATTATTAATTTTGCTACATTTAGTCATATTGTTTAAATATTTGATAATCACTCATCGAAAAATGTAATATTTAATCTTAGTTGGAGTTGTTGTAATGTCAAATTTGTATCATTATATTGTGTATTTAGATTTAGATTTGAATATATATATATATATATATATATATGAGAAATTTTTTGAGTTTCAATGAGTGATTGTCAGAGAATGATTGATAAGAATTAGGATCAAATGTGATAACAGAAATATAATTGTTCAGTAAATATAAAAAATTAATAAATAAGGACTAAATGAGAGAATTTATAATAATCAAGAACAAAATTGCAATAACTTTTTCATTTATTATGGTGGGTCGACACAATTTTGTGAATGGAATTATGTGAATCCGGCTCAAAGACACTCTAGTCGTGCACTGAGCATTTGTCGTAGCGATATTTCCGGGTACCAGTGTAACGGAAGTAGAGGTTTTGGAGGGATTCTGAGACGAGGCGACGACGACGGCGATGATTCCTCCGGCGACTTCAATTCCCGATTTACGCTCACCGCCCTCCCACCGAATCATTCCATCACCGCCTCATCGACATCGTCAAAATCGCTCTCATCAAAATCTTCGTCTCTCCTTACGCCACCGTTAGTTCCCCCGCTCTCTCTCTCTCTCTCTCTCTCTCGCTATACATGCAATGCACAGATTGATATGCCTTTTGAATGATTAAAAAAAACGGTATATGAATATATGTGCGTGTAGGTGTGTGAATTGTATTGTGGAAAAGTACCAGGACGAAGAAAAATGGGATGAAGCTCAAATTGGTCCACTACATTGGTATTGGTATGGGCATTTTTCTTTAGAATTATTCCTTTTTTGGTTAGTTTATAAGACGGAGTAATATAAATTATCATCTTAAGGCGTCGGTTGTTGATGTATTTATCTAATTTTCGCCATCGCAGATGTAGCCACGTCTGGAATGAATGAAAAAAAGGAAGCCTGGGAGAGTCAGCGCAAGGTTTACACCACTGAGTTAATTGAGATTGATCCTGCACTGTAAGCCCCCTTTATGAGTTATTATAGAACTTTGTGTATATGTAGCCATATAGTAATAGTAGTTTCATTAGTTAATTGCATCATATTCTAGTTGGATGTGGAGTAGCCATCGTCATCTGGAGCTGAGGGTTTTCTCTCTACACTGACTCATTCAGAATTATGAAAGAAAATTCTGTGTGTATTGATAATACAGATCATCTTTCAATGGTTTTATTTATTTATTATAGAACAGTTATTGTTGTTTTTGAAATAACAATGGAAGACAGAAGTCAGGACTGAGGGGAAATTGGTAGGACTGAAGACTTGACTAAGGAAACATTTTTCTTCAATTATGGTATACTGTGGGAAGAAAATGAAACATAACGAAGTAAAGAAACAATCATTTTGGATTAGTGAACTCACAACTCAGATAATTAAAATTTTAAAACTACCTAACTGCCAAAAGAGATGATGATGATTCTCTTGTACAAGTTCTTTTAGTAAAGGGGAAGGGCGGACTTGAAGTCGGTTCAATAGAAGTTCACAATGGTTATTAAACTTCTTGTGCATTCATAGTTCCTATTTTGTGAATTTAGAACACTGAGTATCGCATATGAGGTTAAAGCTCTTCTGATGTCCATCCATTTCTGTATTATTTTTGATCTTCACTATTATATTATTATTATTATTATTATTATTATTATTATTATTATTATTATTATTATTATCATTACTCCGTATTATTATTATCATTTTTTATTTTTTTTATTTTTACTTTTAGATCTTGTTTATGCCAGTTTAATTTTTGTGTTATTTCTATTTTGCTACATGACAGCATATTTATTATGCAGAAGACTTAAAAATGCATCTTCAGGATAAGGACAATCAGGCTGATATTGTTTTTTGCATGCACAATTTACAGGTTCTATACCTTTCTTGTAGTTTTCCCTGTGTGATCAATATATCTTCTGAAAACTCCAAATAAACATTTAGTGTTTGCTTGCAGCTGTGTTTTGAAAGTGAAGAAAAAGCGAGGAAACTATTGCCATAATGTTTCATCTTTGTTGAAACCTGGTGTTATTTTCTTGGTATCACAACTGACTCATCTACTATATGGTAGGCGCTTAGCTGTTAATTTCTTATTCACTTTACTTGTTTTTGTTTGTATGCAAGTGCTTTAGTCTTGCTTGTAAACATATAAGCTTCTCTTAGTTGTAAATTACATCGTTTCCTACGTTGACATTATTATGTGATTATGTCTTCATTTCTTTTCTAATCTTACCTAACTGTGTACTCTCTCAGTTGACAAGACAAAATTTTAGTTTGTCTAATCAGCTATGCTATCTATCCAACTATTATATGGAAAAAAAAGGAAATTACAAATAATATAATAATAAAAACTTGTAGGTCAATAAAACCTAATGGATATGTCCCTGATTTGCTTATCCCCTAATTCCTAGCACTATTTCTCCATCCCCTTCTCTCTTTTGTGTCTGTATTACCAACCATCTTGCTCATGACTGGACTCAAATCCTGAAAAAGAAAAAGTGTCATGTTGTTTGTACTTTGACAGGCATTTGAATCTCTTGGGCTTTACAACTGTCCATAATTTGAGAAAGAAATAATGTTGTTGATCATTATCTAAGACCTGCTCCTACTGTCTATTCAATTTTCAAATACATTACCATAAGTACTTGGTTAGAAAAATTCAACTTGGTCCTCTGTTGGCTTTTTGGCTTATTTTAATATAATTGGTTAATGGTGATTTGGCATTGTTTTAAGATTAGTTATAGACTAATTTTCCTGCCAGTTGTTTTTCATTCATGTAAACTACTTTAAATCTCTGGTTTGAACTGTCTTTGCAATTGTGTACGATATACTACCATCTTACACGTTAATGTTACAGGGCTAAGTATCAGAAGAATGTTGAAGCCTACCACAACAAGGGCAGTGGAATGAAACCCAACATTGTCCCCAATTGCATTAGATCTGAGAGTTACACAATAGCTTTTGAAGTTGAGGAAGAGAAGTATGTGCTGGATTTAGCAATTCATTTCTTTTACTTATTTTTCTATTTATGCATAATTTGTTACTCTCTTTTTCTTTGATTTGCAGGTTTCCTTTTTTTGGAAAGAAGTACCAGATGAAGTTTGCGAATGATATATCTGCAGAAACTCAGTGTCTGGTTCATTTCCCAAGCTTGATCAGGTTCATTCTTGGCTTAGCATCTTATGCTGAATCATGTGGGCTTCATTTTGTTTTCCTTTCTTTCTTTTGGTAAAAACTAAAAAGTGTATGAGAGACCATCCTAAGTTCTTCACTACCTTTTCACCTCCCAGCCACCCCTCCCCCAAGGAAATAAGTGGCAAGACGAATGTGAGGATTCTCACATGCCTTGAGTTTGTACAATACGAAAGGGCTGTTTTTCTTCCCAGATATTGAAGAAGTTTGCTATGCACTACTTTTATTCACCTAAAATTTGAAATGAACCTTAACTCTAGTACTCTACCAATCATGTTGTTGTCATAAGGGGTATTAAGAGTTGGGGTGGTGGTGGTGGCGGCGACGGCGGCGGTGAAATAGGAAACAAATTTAATTGGGGGTAAAATAGGAAATAGAAACTTTAGGCTATTCCCGAGAACTCAGGAATGGCCTATTCACCTATTCCCGAGTACTCTATTCCCCTTGCAAGGGGAATAGGTCATTCCCGGGAACAATGTTCCTTGGAATACAAGTGGTTACCAAACAGAGGAATAGGCCTATTACTGGGAATGCTATGCCATTCCAAGCCTATTCCGTGAACCAAACAACCCATTAAAGAAATGCTCACATGTCAATCATGTTATCAAAAATCAATTTATGTTTTTTCTGACCCAAGAGAGATAGATTGGCTTAGAGTTCATTGACTTCATTCTTGTTTGAGAAGTTCAATTTATTGACAAAATTAAAAGCATTGTGTAGAATTGCTGATTTTACAAGAGGTTTGGATGTTTTACAATAATTTACACTACAAATTCTGAAAAGAAAAAGGTTTCAGGCTGGGGAGGGACTATTAGAGAGCTTATAAATTTATATCCTGTTAGTCTTTGACAGTTCTATAATTGACTTCTGAATAAATTTTCTCCTTAAAATAGGTTGGCTAGAGAGGCTGGCCTTGACTTACATTGAGATTCAAAACTTGACAGATTTCTATGACGATTATAGGTATGGATTTTGGTCTACAACTTAAACTCCCCACTTTCTAGAATATCAACTCCCCCCCCCACACACACACACAAAGTGACACTTAACTTTTAAGCTTTCTTTGCTCTTTCTTCTATGAGGGCTAACTTCTTTTCCTTTGTTTACTGTCTCATAGGCCACAGTTTGTAGGAATGCTACAAGATGTGAACCATAATCTCATTGATCCTAGGGGCAGACTTTCTTCCCCAGAGCATATGATGTTTTAGGTGTTCATTTTTATTTGGCTGTTCATATATACTTCAATTTTGGGGGCTAAATGGCTCCATATGATTCTCATAAGTTCTGTTCACCTGAAATCATTTTTTTCAGTCCTGTTCACCATTTGTATTTCAAAAGCCTGATCCCTCGACATTACTCCACCTCTGATGACTCCATTCATAGTACAGAAGAAATAATGATGATGAGGCTAAAAAAAGTGAATACCACAGTACAAAGCATATCTTGCAAGTGAGCCATTCTTGGAATTATCAATCTCATAACTGATACATCAGTATGATTCTAGTAGCTTAATTGAAAAATAATGTTCTATTTCGTTAGCTAGTGCGGCAGTCTTTTTGGGTCTTGAAATAAATGCTGACTTGGGAACAAACCTTTAACCAAGCGTCCAAGCAAATAGGTGCCAGTCTGCTTGGAAGTGCTTTTGCTTTAACTTTGTCTATCTGATCCTGGGAAAACCTAAGTTTTCTTCTGAGGGTGGGCCAAAGAAACAAAAATATAATCTGTTCAGCAAATAATGAATTTATAATTTATAAACGACCACTATACAATGCAATAAATGGAAAAAAAAAAGAAAGATTTATTTAAAATCCACTCAACTTGGCGAAATGTACTCCACATGCAAAAAAATACACCCCCCCAACCTGATTTATATGGTACAGTTTGACTGAGCATGTAATTTAAGACCTGGGAGTTTGACCATGGTAATAATAATTATTAAAAGTGCCCTTGTAAGTTGTCTGTGTTATTTACATCTATTTCAGAATTTGAATATGAAGTAATTTTAATTTCTTGACTTGAAAATGTCTGTAGAAAGTTTGTTTGCAGAGGGCAATATATTCATGTAAGGTAAAAAAAATTAAAGTCGAAGTGTTTCGAATAATTTCTAGGTTCCCAAAAGGGAAGTCACATGTATTGGGATGAGTGAGTACATTTAAGAAAATAGTATGTTTTCCTAGGAATTCCCCTAGGTATCACATTGTTAACATGATTTTTGCTTTATACATTAGTTACTTCATAGTACAAACACCATGTAATAATAATTAAAATGTGAATGTACTATATGTATCCAAATTTTAGAATTGTTTATTTTAGTTGAAAAGAATCACTATTTGTTTTAGTAAATATTTGTCCTATATATTGATTTTTTAAATATTATATTCAACTTAAAAGATATTATCTGTATTTGTATCTCTATAGATAGTGTTGTATCTATTTAGATATTATAGTTCATAAAAGTTGTTATTATTGCATCCATATATATTTTAGTTCTTGAGCTTTTCATGTTAAAATTGGCTACAACTTGAACTTTAAAATACTGAATGCTACTGTGTAACTATTAATAAATAAATAAAGTTGTTTTATACAACATAAAATAAAATGTTAAAAGCATAAAACATTGCATAAAAGAAAATGGTAAACATAGCCGAATAATAAATTAATAAGGTTAATTCTTTTCCACCATAATTACACTGACTAGTACAGAGTATACAATTGCACCCAACAACATGCAGCAACTATTACCAATTCTTCTGTACAAGTACAAACAATAAATAATTTTTATTTTTTTTCTTCCAAAAATGGATTTGAAATCTAAAATTTTGGGCTTGAAGTTGGAGTTAATTAAAGGATTAAATGCTTGAATATATTTTACTTGAGTTCTTCTATACACTTATTTGAAACTCTGTTTTCTTCTTGTGTTTATTTTTATATGGTTATACTTAATTCTTTAGAGTTTGTGTAGGAATTAAGGTTGGATTGAAGTTTATATTTATCCAAATAAATTTAATAAAATTTTGCTATTCCCTTCAAAAAAAACTTTTGCTATTTATCTAGACTAGATATTCATAATTTCATGATAGTTCAAATTTGTTCTTTATCCATTTATTTATTTCAAAATGTCATAGATTCTTTAATTCTTTAGTATATATATTTATAATTTTATATAAATCAGAATCACTGGAAAATTACACATAAGTTAACTGGTTTTCTTTTATTTATCTCAAAATTTTGTAAAGTTACTTAATATATTTATCATTTAAAAAATCAAAATTATAGGAAATTGACACATAGGCTAACTGATCAGTTATATATATATATATATATAATTAAATGTTTAGGCACAATATTGTATTTCCATATCAACAAAAGCAATCAATTTTGATTATGTATAGATATCCTTTTAATCCTTTCTCTCAAGATATGTACTCCGTAATTAACATATCTCAATATTTGTAAGTGCAAATGGCTATAGTATTGCAGTTGCAAGACTCTATATAGAAAAATGGAGCAGGCATAGAAAGAGAGTCGAAAAATAAACTAGTACATGAATCCCACAAAACTATACTCCATTATGTTAGGTAAACAATAGTTGAATACCAAAATTTGAACTTTTATTATTTGATACTTGGGGAACAAACTACAAAAGAAGCAAAAAAAATTACAAAAACGTGCTATGCCACTCCAACACACTCAGTTTAACATATGCCGAACACCATCAGAAGAGAGTTGGTTGTTGAGGACAATCAGACCAAGAGCAGAGGATCAACGTGTGTTGCCAACAGTCCGCACAAGAATTTGTTTCTCTATGCCTATATGGTTCCTCTTAACAAGCTTATGAATAGTGGACACAATATGAAATGAGGGATCCCTATTGTTTCCCCATTAGTTTGTCTTCTTAAATAGTCACTTTCCTTTTCATAGTTGCCCTTTTGCTAATTTCCTTTATTGGCAAATTCAGAAACTCCCCTCCTTTCCCATAGCTTTTACATAGGCAAACAAGTTGCTAGATTAAACAATTAAGAATGCTCTATAACTAATTAGGAGGATAAATTATCTGCCTGAGGTCAATGCAGTTACCTGAGTAGGAAAAATTCAGTTAACTGCATTAGAATTTTAAAACATATTCCAAATGCAGAAGATCTGACTCTTTCAGGTTAGTGCAGTAGTATGATTTGTATGTGAGCTTGTATTAGAGTATCATCTCTCCTATTGTTGGATTAGTCGATTGGATTAGTATCTGGACATCCTAGTGTGAGGATATGTACAATTCTAAGGATCAAGTAGTGGCACCTCACCAGTTATTATTCCATCCTTATGAATATCTGGAGAAATTTAAGAATTCTTTTTTTTTTTTTCCTTCACATATGTTACGTAAGTTGCTTATAGTTAACAATAGATGCTATTGCTAGCTTTCTAGTCTCATCGCCATAGAGAAATGGATGAAGGATCTTTATAATGTTGAGACTTGAGCGGTGGCATCAATGAAGTGATAAATCTTTGAATTATATTTTCAAAATCATATTTTTGTTCGTTTGGTAGAGAAGTATTTGGTAAAAAGAAAAATAGAAGGAAGAGTGTGGAAAGGAAGACATTGGCTATGTTAAATTGATTAATGTGGAAGAAAGTGGATAAGTGTGGAAAGCAAAATAGGAAGAAATGTATTAGTTATACGGTACTCTTCATCTCTTTTCATCTTGCAGGTGAGGGAAGTTTAGAATTATTTCAATTGATGCATTTAATTTATTTACCTTCTCAAGTGGGCTTTATGGTGATGACGATTGATCCTTGAATGAAAAGGTAGAGGAGCCTAGTTTTTGCTAATCGCTTTATTATAGTCATTGGACTCATTTCTCCTGTCCCACAAAAGTGGAGAATGTGGTGCCCCGGAGAAGAGAAATTTTAATTAAGGTTTCAAGGCATATTAATCTTGATGGAAGAAGTATATGAGGACCAATGTAACAAAAAATTTCCTTATGATCAGTTTGAAGGTTTGCCTTAATGTTTGTGGTGATGAGGGAATGCCTGATACTCATGAAAAGTGAGCCTAGTAGCCTATGATGACTTGGAGAATTTCAGTGACCCAATTAATCCTGGCATGGCTTGAAATGAGATTATTTACTTTCTGAAAGTACTACTAAGTTCAACCAAAAAAACCTAGGTTTTACTTGATAACTATGTGTGAAAGGAGAGCTGAAAAAATTCTTATTATTCTATCTTTATGCAATGAGGAAAGTACCCCATAGTCATCAGTGAATTCTAAAATTTGATATTAGGAGTTTTAGCATTTATGACATTGAAAGGTAAGATGAAGAAAGGGGTCAATGCCATTCCCATTTTAGGGAAACAATGGACATGGTAGTTTTGGAGTACATAGAGTTGAAAAACTCAATTTGAAATGGGGGAAAAAGTGAAATGGTTGACCTGTATTTGGTGCTTGAAAACGGAATGGCATTTAACTTCCTAGCAGGTCTTTTATGATGTGAACACTTTTTCGTTACTTCGCATGCAGTTGGAGTGTTTAGCTTCCATTCTTGGATGATGTAGAGAGGCTTTTACAATGTATACGAAAACAGGTGGGATGCGTCTTCTACTGTTTTATGGCATATCACTAGATAAGGAAACACATGGTGGCTGCCATGCTGTCCTTTGCAGCAGGTTTAATACACAATACTCCGGTACGTTAATGGAAGCAGAAAATACCTTCTTTGTATGGGACTAACACCACACTGGGTATGGAAGGCCAGAACTAATTTTAAAAAAGGTGGATTTTTTTATCAGTTGGTTCTTTGCCACAATTGGTTCTAACTTCTAACTATTAATAAGTTTAATGAATTCTGAAAGGGGGTTTGAATTGAATGAATACTGTCTTGTTGTTCTATTGTGGTTATTTTTAGGGTTTCATATATGGAGAAAAGGGTGCCTTGGAACATCTGAGGACTTGTAGAAATAAAGGGGGAGGAGGGGGCTAGGAATTTCAAAGTGTATTTTGAGAGATACCTGCTCTGAATGTATCAGGTCAGAAATGAGTTATCGCATCTTATAAGGAATGACAGCATTTAATTATATGACATAAGTAACGTTAGTAGGTTATAACTGGCACAAACCTAAATAAAAACACTAACCAGACCTAGATCATCAGAATGTGAAGGGATGCAGGAGACATGAATCATATCACACCTAATTGCTTTAGGAGAGTAGGTGTACAACTAATGACATACTGAGCATTTTAGAGAAACCATTAGTTGTTGGTGGCAGTTTTTAAGTGCTGACACTTCAAAATGGTTATATGCATCCTGCATCCAGAAAAGAGTTATGAATACATGAATGGTAGTTTATAGAAAATTAACAGTTGGTGAACCTTGCACTAACTAGATAAGGCTTTCGGTTACTTTGTCAGGAACTATTTTGTATAGTAACCCTAAATTTGTCAAGATTTTGCTTGCCTTTGCTGTGGTTTTGTAACTTCATCCCGCTGCCTATTTCATTCATTTTCTGTTTTCTGGTTCTAGATGATACCGATGGATTCACAAGGAATTGTGTGGAGAGATGATGAGAAGAATGGACAGGTTGAGTCATCCAGGGATTGGGCAAGATAACAGAACAAAAGGGGATATTAGGTCCAGGCCCAGCAGAATTGCGCTTCCCTGAGGCACTTTGACAGTTTGCCCCAGTGATTATGGCTGAAGTGGATTAAATAGAGAAGTGAGAAGCTGCAACAAGTTTACTCTGTTGTTATAAGGTCAGTAATTTTACTTTGGAGAGGGAAGGAAGAAGGTGGAAGAAGTTTTGTATGTTGTTATAAGGCTAGTAATTTTAAATCTGTCGAAGAGCTTTAAAATTTGTGAAGACATCCACTATGGAGGCACTGTACAGTCTGTACTATTTCAGTAGCACAAGCAAGGTATTGTGTCGCTAATAGCTGTAAAACCACTGTTATTTGGGGTACCTTTTGTGTAACTGTCTGTATGTATTAACAATGCTAAATTGTCATTAGTTTTCTATTGCCCTTAAAATAGAGTTACTAGCGAACATTCATTTGTATTTCAGATTTATAAATGTACTTTGTTTTAAAATATAACGGACTGCATGAGCATTAATGCATTATTGTGCTTGTAAACATTTTGAAATGCACTTCTAAGTAATTTTAAGTATTGTCATAACTTTTCCATCAGAGGTATTGGTAATGAATTCAGGAAAATCATTCTTAAAGAAACTAGCACATTCTTCTTGATATATAGAATACATGCAATTGTTGAATTAAGCCACAAAATAACAAAAACAAAAATCCGACCGTAATGTGGGATAGCTAGTCGCCAAACACTACACTACAGCATTTGGCTACTCATAAAATTCTCTTGAAGAGCAGTGCAAAGCTTTGACAGAAGCAAAAAACCGACGTGTTAGAGTCTCCAAGCTCATGATCTTCAAAAAACAGACGAGTCACCTACGCTTCTGAAAGACAACCACCCTGTCTGTGGCTTTATTACCTAGGTGCCTTCCGTGGTCAACAGTGCACCTTTCAAAACATGAATTCAAAATTTTTTTTGAATTAGTTGTGGGGTTTCCCCCAAAGCCTTGGCAAAGAAAGAAGCAAATTCTTAGAAAAAAAGCTTCAATAACTTTCATTGAAAAAACTTCAACTTTCTTGCCTTAAAGAAACTATAAATTTGATACAATCGAGGGGTTAAGCTCCTAACTTTTAAGGATTTGCAAAAATTCAAATGAAATTTACCAAACTTTTTTTTTATTTTCTTTTGTTTCCTTCTTGTTGAAATTTCTTGCAAATTATATGATTTTTACACTTTTGAAAATGGAGTTTTATTGAAAAAAAAGAAAACAATTTATATTGGAATTTTATGTTTTATTTCAAAAAGAGAAGGCATAATATCTTATTCATAATAATCCTAGCTAAATAAATTGAAATGCAAGAAAAATGTTCCCAGTTGGAAAAAACTAAAAATAAAGCCAGAAAAAAAGGTTGTTTTGGGGGAAAAGAAAAATCTTTCAACCGGATGTCGGGAAATCGCAAAGCATGGGGAAATGCCTTTCCTTGAACCTTATTTAAAAAGAAAAAAGATTTGTCTTAGCCTGCCAATTGTCATCAAGCGAGAAAAAAAAAAAAAAATAAGTTTTTTATTGGACAAAAATAACTTGCAAAAAGTCCGTCAAATAAGGGCCAAATTTTAATAGTAGAAAGGTAAATTTTTTAACCTCAAAACCCCACTTAAAATGTCCAAGAAGCCTTGAAATTTTACTCTTTAAGTTAAGGAAAAATAAAACAAACAAAGAATAAGTAACAGGCATTTTGTTTGGTCCTTTTTTTTAACTTTTGCGCCTTTAATTAATTCTGCAAAAACAACGGGAAATAGGTTTTCCAATAATTTTTTGGGCATATGTTGCATGTAGAAAAAACTTCTAGAAAAAAATTTTTCAATAAGCTTTTTAACATGGCAAGCAAGAAACGGTTAAGAGATAATTATGCTTTCGAAAATCTTTTTCTTCAAGCTTTTTCTTCTTTAAGAAAAGATAAAAAAAACAAATTTTTCAAGAAACATACCCTTTGCTGCCTTTTCCCCGAATGAAAAAAAATTGTTGAAAAGCAAAATAATAAACAGAAAATGAATTGCTTTAAACCTTGAAAAAAATGGCAAAGCGCACCTGATTTTTATTAAAGCAAAAGAAAATTTATGAAAGTTTTCTGTATGCCCATTAACAAGTTGGAAAAATTCGAATGTTGGGGCATTTTCTTTTTTCTGTTTTTTTAAACTTAAAGCAAAAAACTTCCAACCGCAGAGGGGGCAATAAGAAATTCAAGTTTGGGGACCATTTGGTCTTCCCCAACAAATATTTTTAAACAGTTTTTTCTTGAGTTTAGAAAAACTTTGAATTGAAACCCTCTTTCAAAAAAGCCCCTGCCATACGGGCTTTAAAGTAAAATTAACGTGATTTTTCCAACCATTGAATTTGTTCCAAATTTGAAAATAAAAAAAGGCTTTTCCCGTCCAACAAAAGGAAAAAGGAAAAATTAAAAAAATAATTAATTGAAACTTTTTTTTTTAAATTAAACAATTCTTAGTTTGGTTCCTGATTAATTTTTCCGTTGACCCGAAAGCCAAATGAAAAAAAAAATTATTACAAAAAAGCATAATAAACCAAGAAAAATAACTGCAAATACAGAAAAAAGGAATTTTTAGGATATTAACTCAGAGAAAACAAAAAATTTTTTTTGGCCGCGATTTGAAATATCCTCAACAGGAAAATATATCCTTCGAGGTTCTGGCAACCTTAGAAAAAAAAAGATCGCATTCAACAAACTGAGAACAAGCAGAGAAGATGCCTGGAGACAGGTGCAAAATTGAAAAGGCCTTTCCGGAAAATTTAATGGCCCACTTCAAGAAAAAGCAAGACTTAAAGAAAGGTAACCACAACAATTATGGGAACAAAAAATTAATTAAATCAATAAGCAATCAAGAAAACCGAAGATTAAAAATTTTTAATTTTTATCGGGAAGGTTTTCCAATACTAACCCATTCGAGTTAACAAGCCATTTGGCAACATCACGTTGGCCCTCCAGGCAACGAGTTGGGGTTCGGCAAGTTTTTTTATCAGTTTTCAATTAGGGTCGCAAACACACGAGTAACAACTGGCTTGGTTTCCCAGCCATTTGTTTGCACTTTGGTAAAGGGTTTTAACCCTTCCTTGAAATGCAAAAAAATAACCTTTGAAAAAGCCAATAGAAAAATTCTTTAGTTTGGCCAAACCACTGTAAACTTTACTTATTAACAGAGAAAAGCCCAGAAAAAATGTCACAAATATCTAAATGGGAAAACCAAAATAATAAATAAAAAGCATGAGCTTTTTATTTTAAAGGAATAAATTACTTCTGATTGCCACCAGAAAACTCATTCCTTATGTTTCATTTTCTTCTCTATTATAAATTGCATTTCCATTCCAACTTTTGTTTTTGATTGGCATACTATTAAAGCAAACAAATACTTCAGCACAGATTTTATTTTTTTTTCATTGAAATGAAAAGAACACATTTTTCCTTGCATATTTAGTCCCAACTAATTAGTCACACATAATAGTATATGTACCATTCTCAAGGGGGGAGATCAAATCCCCAGAATTTCCACGGCCAAAAATGATTCCATCTGCTTTCTTGCAGAATCTCATCTAAGTGTGTCAAGCCCTGGAAAGAAATGAAAGTTGATAAATTATAAAGCACTAACTTATAACACTATTGGCATACAACTTCTGTTTTCAAAATACTGCCAAAGCACTTGAAAGACCTGCTGACCTCCACATTTTCAATCTTTGCAAAAATTTGAGTTTGACTAAAGATCCCCCAGCTTAGAAAGAAAATCCCGAGCCTAACATGAAAATCCACATCATAGTTAGCCAGGAAAGCCAAAAATAACACTTGCTTATGCTACATATAGTTCATTCACATCTGATCAGAAGCAAATGCATAAGACATAGGAATACAGTGAAAAGGAAAAAAATATGAATTATTGGGAACTGCACAATGCCACAATCACTTACATGTCGAACATCTTCTGCGTGTCGCGTATATGATAGTGAAAGAAAAGTCTATACTGTTTCTAACTCCCCAAGTGCTTATGACCTGACACAGTCATGAAAGATCCAAAGACACTTGATAAGGACCAAACTCATCATAGCACTAGGAAGGAAAACTATGGCCAATTCGTGAGATATAGTGCAAAATACTAGAACCACAAAAACAGGCTTAGAAGGAACCCTGCAGCGATTTATATTGCCCCAAACAAGCACTAAAAGCTGAAAAGCCTATTAATTCAAACATAAAATTGATCTCTCCAATAAGTATGCAGTGGCATTCATAAACAAGCCAAGACAGATCCAAATATACTAGATCATGAGAAGCGCCAGTATTCCAACATATTTTATCCTCCTAACAACTGAATTGATTGCTGTGGTTGAGCCACCTAGGTATAAGGGTGACACAACATACCTCCTGTATGCTTTTTGTCAGTCGGGTAGGCTATCAATATGAATTTGGTTAACTATGTAAAGTGTACAAAGACCCAGACAAGGTGGCCAAAGAACTTTTTATAAGGCAAACCACATCATCCCCTTTTACCTCAGCAAAAAAAAAAACCTGCATCAGACAAAATCCATCAGAAACACCGATTGTGCTTAGATTAATTTCGTTTTATCAGTGGCTTTCGCTAGTTCAAGCAGGGATGGGACTTCTTCTTAACCACATCACTATAATTGATAGGCAATAGTAAATTTCCACAATACAATGTAAGGTGTATAGGGTACCAAGCTTATCAATAAATGGCCAAGAAGGAAGAGTATCTGACTGCTTAGATACAAGGATATAAATCTATAGGCCTTACTCAAGCCACACTGAGGTAGTTTCTTTCCTGTGAACAAGTATTGACCAATGAAAATAGTGTCTCCAGTTTTTACTGACTGCAGAAACAGAAAAGTAGCCTCAGAGTTCAGAACATAACATCCCTAGAATGTTGATCTATGCATGTCATAAAAGATAACAATCTACATTTATGATTACAGATGTCTCATAAGAAGCAAAATTTCTCATATCTACAAGCTGACCTTTGCCAAGCCCATTAAAATTTATAGGGGAGTAGATTTGGAGTAGCTTCCTTTTCTACATCAGGAGTCAGAACTAGTAGCGTATCTGCTTCAAAGGAAATAGGATGGTTGCTTTTATTGATGACTTGCAATTCCGGACCACTGGTGTCCAGCATAACCTGGAAGAGAAGAACAACCACATGCTCAAACCTCCAAAACATTATTAAACAGGGAAGCCCAACAGCTAACAGAACTCACACCTAAGCTATCAGACAAGTCACTTACTGCACAGAGTTTCTTCGTTTTCTTGACGGCCACCTTCAAATTTCTAATGTCTCCTGGCTGAAACTCAGGATCACCCATGAAAATCGAATCGTGCAGCTATTACAAACAATGAGTGGAAAAGAGGATTGGTTCATCAACCAGTCTAACCAAAATAACGTGCAAAGAGCGAAACTGTCGAAGCTAAACGGAAAAACACACAAATCCACTACAAACGTATAGTGTCGAATACCAGACATTTCCCAGGCATTGAGACAGGTCGGAAATGACATCAACGGAATCCGGATTTTTGCCCCAGCTCCCTATGATCTTCGTCATTGCAGGAAAGAAGCTCCTGCGCACCATTTAATACTCAGTGCTTCTTGTAACTATATAACCTCGCAAATAAAAGCAAAAATCACAGCATATTATACTAATACTAGCACATACTGAAACTTCCAAAGAATCAAAATCATAACAAGTCGATGATCGAAGTAGAAGCAATATGCTGAACAATACGAGTTTGCGTGTAATATCATTCAAAAACATAAAATAACTAACAAACAAACGGAAAAACTA
>VALG01000458.1:0-11067 GCA_009835305.1 Ipomoea purpurea
TCGACATCAAAGTTCCTAACGTGAATATTCTGCATCAGATTCACAAATAAAGTACTGACCGATTTTGCAATTCCAGCTAAAATTATCTTCAGAAAAGGTGGATCCTCTTTTGCAGAATTCTTACTTATACCATTCCCTTTAACAGTATACCACTCTATATAATTGCCACACCATCTAATGGATCAGAAGGATGTGTGACCCAATTATCGTATACCTGTTAAACTCATGTCAATTTACTATGTAGTGTAATCCTCCATGCTAAATATATTATTTCGTGAATGTCAGTTGCTTATCATTCATCCTCAGATTAATTATCCGTGTTTGTAGTAGTCAAGCATTCATAAGAATTTACAAGATTGAAACCTAGTGAATAATAATCATCTACTTATAAACCAATATAACAACCAACAAACACAGACAACCAATGGTAATACCTGATACAGATCTTCAAGGCATGATTTCCAAACGACTCCTACACCAGCTTATACAACATCTACCGCCTCCATATTTCCGATGTGTTCCATCCAAATATTTTTCGAACTCGCCAATGCCACTCCGACAGTGGAAGATATGCTGCATTGTGAACCCTTAGTGTAGATAAGTTAGGAAACCGCAGAGGACCAAAATATAACGGTGGATTCAGTAACCTTTCTTAATAACAATTGTGAATCAATTTACGTTTCCACATTGCAATGCAGTTTGCGCCAACACGGATTTCATCTTATTGTTGCGACATTTCTTTACAGAAGGCTACATTTTTCTTTAAAGCTGATCTGGACCATCGCATCCATTTACGTTCATGATTGATCTCAAATTAATATTATTTGACAATGCTAAGATTATAGTATGACTTTTGGAACAGAATGATGTCCTGACATTTTGCACCGTATTTCTAGTTCATGCTATTAAGAAGAACTACATATATATTGAATGGATTGGGCGACTGCGGATTGCTATTTCGAGCATTAAACAACATTCACAAGTTCAGTTAATTAAACAAAATCATGGCGGAAGCAGATCACCATAGCAGTTAGTCAGAGCTGTTGACTTAACCATCCAATAAGTTATGACCAGTCTCTCGACCCCTGCATTTGAGCTCTAGCTGAGAGCACTCCATCCTTTTATCATGCGTTCCTCGGTCTTGGATTGAGCTGGATAACTAAGTAATGCAGGTTCTGCCGACTTATTATAATTGGTGTTTGGTGGTTTGTTCTTGCTTGGGTTCTTTTCTTGCTGACTACCGCACCTAAGTTTCGTGGTTTTTTCTTTATTTCTAGTTTCTACAACTTCTTTTGGTAGTTTCTGGCTTCGTCATCCTCTCATATACAGACTAAAAGTTCTATTCATGGCTAATTCGTAAAGTAGCTTATGAGATGTACCCTGCGTTGGGTGGACCCAACTTCGGACAAGGACAGAAAACCACGGTAAGTGAGATGCACCTCTAGATAAATAATGTGAATAACATTAAGCTAACCTTCTCTCTATGTATTTGTCTAGTGCGTGTGAACTATGAGCCTTTTGGTTGTGTCGTTAAGGGTTTTTTTTATTAATAGTTATATTGTCTTTTTTTCTTAACCGATCCTGTCACCCCAGCTTATTTGATTGCCATCGGGTCTGTTTATTAAACTGTCGTGCCTTCTCTTCCTCGGCAATGCTGATAGTTATTTTTTGTGGGTTTTTATTAATCTACATGCTATCCATAATATATAAACCATTCCTCGCTCTTCAGGGGGGCGTGTGTGTACAAAGGTCGTCCAAGAAGTTCTCGTCGATGTTTTAATTCTGTGTTTTTGACCTAATTTCGGTCTAGAGTTGGAACTACACGGAAGACATTCTCCAGTAGGTGTATTCTTAGGAAGAGGCTCCCACTTTGAGTACACCCATGGATATATGACCTCAAGTTCCCTAGATGTGTTTGTATGTTTATCTCAAGGTAGAGCATTATGTATCTTTTTTTTCGTTGTCATATTGTTAGGATGTGAGGCCTAAGACAAGAAGAATTGGTCACGTAGTGTACAGAAGATGGCTTCAATTTGTTGATTTTTATTTATGTATATCAAGCTCGCCAGTTGCAAGTCATTGCACGCAAAAACAATCAAGGAAAAATGGAGCTCGAGAGCGAGAAGAATCTCGGCCAAAATTGGGAAAAATAATTACCCGCAGTTGTAGCAAAGCTTTAAAATCCACCTGATTTCAAGCTCCATCCTTTCCACCAGACGACGACGTCGCGCCACGACAAAGCTCATTCATGCAATCGTTGACTCCATTTCCTCCAAAACCAAAACCTCCGCCCGATCAACTATACAAGACCGGAAATTTCTCAAATCAAATTTTTTATATACAAAAAAACCCTAAACCCCTTAAATCCTTAATGCTCAAAACTGATAAGAATACACAGCTGCCCTTGCTCCGTCACACCGAAAACAAGCCTCCCGCCGTGCCGTGACACGAAATCTCGAAGCAGAGGCCGCCGCGGTGGTTGGTGGGGAAGAAGGGGTGCAAATACATCCAAAAAACGACGAGTTTATAGATATACATATTATAATAATATAGTGAGAGAAGAGAGAGAGAGAGAGGGAGAGAACGCGAGAAAGAAGTGTAGTAGGGTGTGCATGCAAAGCAAAACGGAGCGGTGGACAAGAATGCATGCACGCCGCAGTTTTTCACAATTTTGAGCGTTTTTGTTTTTATTGTTATTTTTTC
Source organism: Ipomoea purpurea (assembly GCA_009835305.1). Lineage (NCBI taxonomy): Eukaryota > Viridiplantae > Streptophyta > Magnoliopsida > Solanales > Convolvulaceae > Ipomoea > Ipomoea purpurea. The sequence goes on from VALG01000458.1 coordinate 2,704, forward strand.
TTCCTTTAAAAAAAAAATTAATTATTGTTCATTTGCTTTTTATATGGTGTTTTTTGCCATTTTTTCCTTTTTTTTTACTGTTTTGTGATGAACCGCCGGTTCCGTAGATTTGCATAGCCAAAGCTTTCAAATCAAATTTTCCTTTTACTCTATCATAACCTCAAGAGTCAACATTTCCTTTTACCAACAAAAAATAAAAAATAAAAAATAAAAAGAATATAATTTTGTTGAGGTAATGCGTGAATGTAAAATTTAGTAGCCTCTAAATTACTTTATTTTATCCAAAGGATCATGGTGAATAGTTAGAAGAGTGATAATAATGAGAAGGTAAAATATTTTGTGGTGTTTAAATTAAACAACACTATCTAGTCAATATATATATAATATATATATATATATATATTATATATATATATATATATTAATGGGGTCCGACTATAATGTGAATAGACAACTTAGAGTATTATGTCAACAACTTTTTAAGGGTTTTTGATTGTTTTATCATGTGAAAGAGAGAGAAGATCAAGGTTTCTCTACAAGTGCATGGTTTTTTTTAGACTCGTCAGAGAGAGAAACACCAAAGCTAGGCACAAAGGCACGTGTCTACAACACAGCGTCCACCCGGGCACGTACACTCCCGCTGGCGCGTTAACTTCCTCAACTTTTTTTTTTTGTTTGCGTGTCAGATCAGATTCCTTTTTCTGTTTTCTTCCTTTCTTTCCTCCCTCATCTCTCTCCTAAATTCGATCATAAAAAACCGTGAAAACAAAAAACTAAAATTGATGAGGACGTTCTTAAAGTATCTTCAATATTTGTAGTTTTTGAGGAGTTTTGCATGTGTACTGTGAAAGAGAGGAGATGGGGTGGAAGGGGAACAAAGAAAAAAAAAACAAAACAAATATGAAAAAATTGTAGATTAACGCGCTGTGTTGCGCCTCACATGCCACAAAATGGTGATGTTGTTGTGTTGTGGCGAGGCCCACTTCACTGCAAAAACTAAGTGCTTGCAGTGTGCACTTAAATTTTCTCTCTCCTCACTCTCTGTGTATGACTTCCTCAAAAATCACAATTGGGGATACCTTGAGCTACACGTACATGCTCAAAGAGCACGTCTGTTACACGCATTTGTTGAATATGTTAAAGTGATTGTCAATTGGTAACTACTCTTTCTTCCTTTTGTTGGGGGTAATAATTCAAAAGATGCAATTGACTACATTTAGGAAATGGGTACATATGGGACGTGTTAAGTCTAGCCCATATACCATCCCAACTAATATTAGTATTGTGAATGGGGTTTCAATTACTTATTTACTTAGTTTTGCTCATATGTAGAATAACGTAATATTTGGATCACCTACCATTATAAGAAGAAACCAAAAAAGTCTCTTATCATTTAAACAATGTTATCTAATCATAAAAGCAAATTGGGATAGATAACAATGTCAAATGCCATTTCAGCTACTTGGTGTAACCAAATAATCCACACCATAGACTACTATTGATGACCTAGTTGTGATGATTTGAAGCATCCGTATAATAAACAATAGAATTATTTTTCTCTCACTTTCCACAATACTCTATGTAGTGTATGAATTAAGTTACGAGATCACTCAAGAATCCTTATCCCTACCTCTTATCCCAAAAGGCTGAATCTTTAACCCTAAGAGCCCCCACCCACTCCGACCCGACAGAGCATGTGGGAGGATGTAAATCACGGTGACTCAATGGGTTAGTAGACAGGGCCAAATGCTGGTTAGGAATCTGTCCACTTTGGACATAATTCTCACACTGCCAAATCCTTATTCCTACCTCTTATCAATATAGATAACCAACGAGTCACCGTGATTTACGTCTTCTCATATGCTCTATCAGGTCGGAGTGTGGGATGCCTTAGAGTTGGGGATTCAGTCTTTTTGGGATAAGATAACCAATTATCCTTTAAGTTACCTACTATTGATCAACCACTTTAATTTATTGTCTTGCTTTGATTGAGGTGCATAGTGCATCTTGGTTTTGGTCAGCCATTGATGGTCTCATCCTGATATGCGTTCGTCACCACACAAATCCTTGTAGAGCCTGCTTGCAGCAGATGTCATTGTGGTTTCTTAACCTATTCAAGAGAGAATTGATTTGATTTATGAAATCCCATGGATTTCTCTAGATTTCCTTTGACAATGACTAATCACTTCACATAATCCCACTAGTTTCTTTTTTGAAGTTACATAATCGCTACTACTTTGGATACTTATCCTCTTATTCTTACCAATATTTTGATCCACTCAATTGAAGCATGTGCTCATCTCAACTAAAAGTCTAAGCTGATAATTGAATTACACATTAATGACTATATACTCAACACAAACCAAAATAATCAATGCATAAAAACATTAATATGAAACATTATAATTATCAAATCAATTAATTTGGTTGGGAACATGACTAAATTTGCATAAGGCCAAAGAAGTATTCTCTACGTGTATATATGTTAACTCTAGGACAAATACCAAAAAAATATTGGCCATGTTTGGTAAATATGGCTGTTAGCTGATAGCTGTTAAATGTTAGCTGATTGTGTTAATTAGAATGTATAGAATAGTTGATAATATTAGCTGATTGTTGAAAAATGTTTGGTAAATTAGCTGTTAGCTGATAGCTGTTTGGTATAATTTATTTTCTCAAAAAATTAATTGAAAAAGTTGTTTGGAGTAGCTGCTTTTGAGTTTTAGCCTTTTGGAGTTGCAAAAAGCTAATTATAACCAAACATTTATATTGATATTTTAACTAAATCAAACAATTAATAGTGTCAAATAAGTCAAATTAACCTATAAGCTATTTTTTTACCAAACAGGACATGAATTGTAGCATGTGCTCCATCTAAACTAAAAAGATTAAGCTGATTGATGGTTATATGTTCAATGTAATATATGTTCATAACTAACCAATGATTTCCCATTTAGAATAGTCAATTCGCGCAACTAAGACCATAATATTATTTTGGGTGTTAATTTAATTATAAGTCATAAAACATTGGTGAGAAAGTACAGCGTATCTGCAGTATGCGTGACGAAAAGAAAAGGATAACATTAACAGGAACGGAGAGAGAGTATCTGCAAATTCTGGGACTGCATATATCTTCTGCAAACTGCAATCGAATCCCAGTGACCCAAAAAGATCACGAAATATCTCTGACCCCGATTTTCTCAGGATTCCTTTCCATCCTCCCCTCTATATAATGCTTCCATAATACCTAATACCTACCCCATCACTGTTCTTGCGACCTTCAAGATGGCGTTGCTTTCATCATCATCACCTTCTTGTTCGTCATCAATGGCGGAGCCGCCGGAAGACGACGAGATGCCGCATGTGTTAGCTGTGGATGATAGCTCAGTAGACCGCAAGCTCATTGAAAGGCTACTCGCTAGCTCTTCCTGTAAAGGTATATCATATATTCATAGATGATTGTTCTTGATGATTGAAATAGAGCTTGAAGCTATGGAGTCTTGTGATTTCTTGAATTGGAATGTTATTGTAGTGACCACAGCGGAGAATGGGCAGAGGGCACTGGAATTTTTGGGGCTTACCAGTAACAGGGTAAGATAATAAGAATATGGTAATTAGATAAATATGTAAATAATATTATTATTCTGATCTGATACCAATTTGTGTTGTACCTTTGCAGTCGAAGGTGAATTTGATTATAACAGATTACTGCATGCCGGGGATGACAGGCTATGAACTGCTTAAAAGAGTGAAGGTAACAAACTCGATTTGCAGAAACCTTAAAACTCCATAGCTAATAGCTTCAAAGATGCTTGATTTGATTGTTGAACCGACAGGGATCATCGGACCTGAAAGAGATACCGGTAGTGATAGTATCATCCGAGAATGTCCCAACAAGAATCAAGAAGTAAATAACACTCCTCTGCTTTAGCATTATCCCAGGATTCATGTAATAAACACATATATGTTGACTGTTCTTCAACTGTAACAGGTGCCTGGAAGGAGGAGCTCAAGAATTCATGATAAAGCCGCTGAAACAATCGGATGTTAAGAAATTAAGATGCCATATGGCTAAGTTTAAGCAGCCCTGCAGTGGACGGTTATGCATTGGAAGATAAAGAATGAATGCTCCAGAGAGAGAGAGAGAGAAAGAAAGAACATGTAGAAAAGAGTTCTAGAAGGTAGAGAGCTATGGAGTATGGACTGGAGAAACTTCCAGAAATTTTGATCCTTTGTACCAACTTTGTTCATCTGAGATTGTCAAAGTTTACAGCTTTTCCTTAGTACCTCCAAGAATACAGTATTTTATTTGTTTTCACTAGTATCCATGTCCCCTTAAGGAGCAAATACCAATTTTAGTCCCACGAGTATTTGCAAAATGACGGTTTTAGTCCACATGTTTTATTCTTACCAATTTTCATTTACGACTATTGTTTTTGTACTAATTTTAATCCACGACTATTATTTTAGTACCAAAATTCATCACGTTGGTCACCCATTTATTTAAAACATCTCGAAATTTAAAAATTTTAAGGGCATTTTCGTCCTTTTCAACTTAATATTCTAATTTGAGCATCAATAATTGAATTTAAGCTCAAAGATTGATCCCAATTCGCAGTTCTCATCCTCATCCTACATTAATTGAAGGGAAAAATGCGAATTGGGATAGATCTTAGAGCTTAAATCCCTTTATTATGCTCAAATATGAATCCTAATTTGAAAAGACGAAACTACCCTTTATTTCATATTCGGAATGTATTAAACAAGGGGTGGCGGCGTGATAATTTTTGACTAATAATAGTTATGGATGAATCTGTAATAAACAATAGTGTGGATGAAAATAGTTAGGAAATTAACATGTGGAAAATTGTATTGTTAAAAATACTTGTGGACAAAATTGTTTTATCTCCAGTTAAGTTAGTGACATTATAAAAAATATATTTGATTGTCCCCGAAAAATTATGCTGACTTTGGTATATTACTAATACTATTAAGAGCCAAAGAGAGTTAGGCTAAAATGGTAAACATGTGTCCGTCACAGATTTAAATAATAATGGCTAAGATTGATCAGTTTTATTTTTTCTAATTTTACTAATTTATCCTTATGAATATGATTTCCGTTAACTTTTCCGTTAATATTAACTTTTCCGTTAATTTCTGTTAGTTAGTTATTTCTTGTGCCATAAGAGGTCTTAGTTCGAAAGTTCGAACCTCATCCAATCAAAGTTGATATTTATACTTTATTTTACTTTTATTAAATTAAATAATAATTTTAGTAGTTCAACAAAAAAATCATATGCTTTCGATCTTTATTTAGAATATATGATTACAATGTTTTTATTCAAAAATTTATTTATTATAATAAATTAAATAAGAGAATATTATTAGTTATATTGTTTTATTTATCTCCCAATATAAAAATCTTTACTTACAATGTCATCAATTGTTATATTCAGTCTTGTCCTAAGTCTTTATTAAAAAAAAAATTCATTATATAATTCACATTAGAGAATATTTATTTATATTATAATTTTTTTTTTCTCATTTAAAATTCTTCATTCAATTATATTGATTTATTACTAATTGTCCTATTATATCTATTTCTTTGATGTAAATTCAGTAATTGGGAGAGATATTATTGTAGGTTATTATAGTTTATATATAATAATATGTCATGAAGTTATGATAAAAATAAATGATTGATGGTTAAGTTTTAGATTAATATTAACTATATTTGCCATGTATTTTTGATAATAGTACAGTCAAGTTGAATAGAAAATTAGAACATATCAAACAAATCGTATAATAAACCGATTAGTATAGGTTCAGATCTATATGTTTTAATACTACTTTGTGGAAATTTTAGTTAGACAGAAATTTTAGAAGTTTTAACTCTGAAAGCTACTCTAGACTATTAAATAATTAATTGATGAGAATATCATCGTAGATGGTTTCCTTTGTGTTAGGCTCGATTAATTTAAGTGTTCATGCAGGTATCAAGAGGTTTAAGAGATTTTATTTTCATTAATAGAATATTAGTTTATTGGTTACTGGTGGGTCAACATTAATTTAAGGTTAATGTTGGGGGTTTAACAAGTATGATATATATTACTGGACAGATTTGCTTTTGTGTTTGGTTCTATATTGAGGATATATAACTGTAAGTTCATTACATAGGATGATAAAGTTACAATACACTGATATATATCATGTATAAATAAGTGGTAAGAACTAAATGTTCATACTGATGATTATTTCTTTGAGAAATATTAAATCATATCATTTGATACTGTGATAATTTATATAATTAGTACTCAATGACTGTTTGATACTTGTTAGTGCTAGCTAATTTGAAACTATATTCAATCTGGTCAATCTTATGAAATGGGGTCAATTGCTGAACTATGTTTATAGCATACATCCTTCACATCTACTAGAAGAATCGGGGAGCCGTGTGATTGAATATTTGATTATACAGATTTCATTGACGCGCTGGGCGTTTCATCAAATTACCAATCACTATGAGACGCCATGACGAAACTGACCCATAAACTTCTACTTGCGGCCGCAAGTGTTCGTAGTCAATTGTAGTGACAAGCTTCGTTCGAGATAAGGCCTAATTTCATCAGCTTGCTTACGGTTTCATAATTTTAGAGACTCATTCACACGTAATGCCTTAGCTTTGGAGGATATAAAGTTACATCCCCTATGCCTAATTTTTATTTTTCTTCTTTATGTCCCGTATTTGGATTCAACGCATACTGCCTCGAGAGAGCACAAAATACTTGGTCTCATTATGCTTTGAGTGGACTTTGCGCAGCACAATCTCAAGCTTCACTAGGATACAACTGATGTGTGACTTAGAGCGCATGATGAGATTCTTAGAGGCCAGGAGATAGACTCGTCTGCGAAAGAATATACGGGAATATTAATAGATCTTCTAGAGTACATTTCCTCGTTTATGCATTCCGGAGAATAGACTATGGACTAAGAGTATAAGATTGACTCTGGAATCTATGCCTGACTTCGGCCATTGTCTAATTTAGTCCTATTTGGCAATCAGAATATTTGGATCGATGTGGCCTCAGTTAACTTTATCGAGCTCCTCGCGCACACCGCAACTGCCGCGTAACGAGCATCATATAAAGGATGTTTGACACTCAGAGAATAGTGATGGATGCATTCAGGTGTTTTCACTATGATTGTTTGAAATAGAGAAATTTATTTAAATTGTTATGTAATTGGAGATTGGTCCCTATGCAAAGAGGAGATATAAAACTTCAAAAGGGTGACCAGTGGAATAAGTTTATTTGAGAGCTCTTTCTAACTACATTGTTCATGATAGCATAGGTAGATCTTTTCTAAATACGTGTCGCTAATAGGTGGTGATATTCTGTAGATCTCCCAAATGATCATAATTTATATGGCAACTTGTAAAATAAATCTTAAACTGCTAATGTTTGGGTTCATATTATTGTGGCGGCATTGGTTTTATACATTTCTGGTCGTGGTTACTATCGTAGAAGCTTTATTCATCCCCCTTCGCATCATAAACCTTGCCGTTATGGAACACCTGCTAGTAAGATAACCCATTAAAGACCCCAGTTCTATGTCTACTAGTTATCAATACAATTATTTGAAGAGCTCTGTATGGTTGAGTTTTGGAACTTGATTGGTTAGGGAAGTGGAACAAATGCAACTTCGAGGTCTAGAATACTTGGCAACCATCTCGATGTATACTCATACTTTCAATGATTGGAATTAGGAGCCAAAATCCATAATCGATTATCTCACCAATGATCATCTGTGAAGTAGTTGAAATTGTGGTTGAAAATGGACTCGAGGTGTTTTTGAAAACGAAATTCAAAAATATACTGATGTTGTTATAAACGTACCACTAAGATTGTGCCCTCGAGTTGTTCCATCATTATAGGCTTTTACCAAAAAGGGAAATACAAATCAAGAGGATACAGAGTCGGCAAGACGTGTTTAAACCTTCTCAACAGCCCATTTTATTATACTTTCAAATTTAATTTTACACTAAAATCTAAAATTTTGATTTTTTATACTAATACAATTTCCTATTTTACACTTATCTGTTTGCAGGCGAGATAGCATTAAATGTATCTAGCCAAGCTGGGGAGGAGTTCAAAATTAAGGATCTCTCTCGGACTATGAAAAATCAGACACAGTTATCTGTAGGGATCCGCGGTAGCCGGAGACTTTCCCCGGACTCTCACAAGGACGCCGAAGTTGGGCTTCGGAGGCAAACTGTGGCGCCATTTCGGCAATTGCTCGAAAATCTGGTGGGCTTCTGCGAGAGAGCTACGGAGAAGCTCAACTGGTTGAGCCAAAAGCACGCAG
>VALG01000459.1:0-43597 GCA_009835305.1 Ipomoea purpurea
AGGTGTTACGTTGGATGGTGGATTCATTGTTCCAGCTTTTCTTCTGCATATTTTCTGGCATTCTTTTAGCAAGGAATGAAATGGGTCAATGCAAGCATCATTTTGTAGGAGGAAAAAAATTATTAAAATGACCAAAAAGACTTGAGAAATTATGGTATGTCTTTTTCCATTAATATAATCAATCAACAATCCAACAAGAAATGGAAGAAACTAACTATTTTGTTTTCAGCTAGCTAGTCTATAGGATGGATATGACAGAATTGGTGGTGAAGTGAAAATGGAGGATCAAAAAGAGAGCCATTGAAAATGGCGTGTGCAGTGAGTTTGTTTGCTGCATCTGTAAGATGAAATCCATCCCAGCTCACATAGTTGTATGGATCCTTACAAGCTTCTGCGCTCACTTTCTGTCCATTCACAATTTTGCGCTTCCACATACCACTTCCTTGTTAAAGTTATAGTCCCCTCCTCCATACCCGCAGCACGCTTTTGTTCCAAACTTCAATCCTGCACACAAATTAAACAACAACGTTAAAACATATAAGCTAGGTATTATATTATAGTTTGATTTGTCTGTCACTGTCTTAATATAATATATGTACGGTGGGATGTGTGGGTGCTGGAAGAGGTCGAGGAGGATACTATGAGTGTCCACATATATCCACATTTGCATCCTTAAGATTTTTCCTCGTCTGTCTCAGTGCATCTTTCAACATGTTGTTATAGTCCACCACTGCATTATTGTAGGATTTCAGGCAGCCAAACTGGTCTACATCAGATGCGTTGTGAGGAAGCTTTACCAGAAGCCCTGGATAGCATCCAACCGGTGCAAGATTCAGGATTAAAAATGTTCTGCCCCCCAATGCGTAAATATCCTGATAGATCAGATAATTTAATGGCAGTCAAGAATATACGGAGTATTATATATCACATTGCATATATATATATAGTACTATGTTGCTGGAATGAAAAAAGAAATGTTGGTTGTGTTGTTTTTACCTTGATGGTTTTTAGCGATCTGAGCAACCACTTGGGGTAAGAACTGCATGACTCCACTTATTCCCAGTGATGTCAAGTTGAGAGTGAAGTCATTTTGGCCAATGTAGAATGTATACAGTGCTTTTCCAAATATGTTTTTTGGGGGCAGTTTTGTATTCCCAGGCACACAAACATAATCTGCGTTAGTAGTTTATGTCAATCAGGAAAACATTGTTCGGAATTAACTAGGAAGCATGCAGGGAGTTATTGTACTGTACCATGGTCGTACGAATGATGTTGTTGTTCTTCTTCTTCATCAACCATAACCTTAAACTGCTTGAATTGGTTGAACTGAATTGCCAGGGAAAAAGGGCTGATAATCCTGGAATCAAACGGGGAACTATGCGGCGGCATGACAGTGGAAGACACTGTTGCAAAGTTGACGCCATGTCTGTAATCTGATCCAATTGACTTCAAGTATGGACTCAGGAATGGCAATCCTAAACCTTGTGCTGCAAGTGCATCAATCCAGCAACAAATTCAATTCCGACATAACATAAACCAACCCTGTTTGATAAAATAGTTAGTTTATCAGACAATTATAACTTGTTTGATTAATATTAGTTTTTGACTTGATTAAAAAAATTATGAGTGTTTGATTAATTAGCTTTTTATAAAAATTTATTGCTCCATTCAATTAAGTTGCACAAACCAACTTTTTCTATCAACATTGTGAAAAGTCATTTTATAGGTAATCAGTCATCAGTTTACACCATCAGTCATCAGTTTACACTCATTTATTAAACATTCTTCTACTAATGTTATCAACTAGTCAAACCTAGTAATCCAATCAGTTAACAAAATATGATGCATATAGATAAGTTTTAGAAAGAGGATGTAGTTACCAAGAAAATCAACAATGACTCTGCCGTCGGTTGCCCGTCCGACCGGTTTCTTGAAGTAGGTCATGCCATAGGGAGGCACCAGAGACGGGAAAGCCGCGAAGAAACCTCCGGTGTCGGTGTTGGAATCGCCGAAATTAAAGATGGCCGGAAAAGAACACGTGGCTTTACATCTAGGAACGACCGCCGTCAAAACTACTGCCAAAAAAACATGGACCCACGTAGTTTACTCATCGCCTCTGTCATGTCTGTGGCTGATCTGTAATGTTAACTCAGCTGGATCAAGTCATCAAGATAGATGCAGTGTACTGTGCAGTTTGTATATTGCTAAGAATTTTCACAATGATGTATTGCCATGTGCTCTAGTCCACTTTACTGGTTTTACATGCATTTTTAAATCTTAATTTATTCATATCTCTGGTTAAAATTTAATGAGGGTTTATATATAATAACTTTAATATAAAATTAAATGCCTTTTGAATAAATAATGATAGTTATACTGGAATGTTTCATTATTCTCGTTGAATTCATTAATATAGATTAGAACAAAGTATTTGAAAGAAAGGAAGAAGGGGAATATATATACCTCCATTCCATACGATCACATAAGGGATGAATACAAAAGTATAAAACTAGCAAGCTGGGCCTAGCCGAAATGGGGTGTATTGGGCTTGTTGACTAATGTTCAGATAGCCTAAATTTGAAATTTTTATCAGGCCGACAATAAGCAAATCGATTAAACATCGGACTGTCGGGCCATTACGAAAAAAAAAAATTTACTAAATTGTGGTTGGAACATCTCTATCAGATCGCCTAGGAAAACTTATCTGTAGTCCCACGTCAACTGGTCCACATTTCGCAAACCATCGGCTATTCCTAGTTCACTGGGTAACTCATGTGCTTGGTAGAACACGTCATTCTGTCGGTAAAGGCCACCACGTCATACATTTCCTTTCTTCTCTCTCTCCCCACCGTGATGAGCGCTTTGTACATCCATACCCTTTATCACTATTCAACGGCCTTGATTTCCCGTGATGACACACGTCCCTCCCCCAAAGGAAAAAAAAATATATTTATTATAATTTGTTTTCACACTTGCATTTATCATGCTACGCAATAATATAAAAATAAAAAAATGAATAATCGATGCGTATCACAAAAAGGTTAGGCGGACATTATGTGAAAGGTCGTGGAGGATGAGCTGGCTTAGGGAACAAGGTGGGGCCCGTGGCTGCTGAAATGGTTGTGGATCAGACACGTCGAATCATGGACCAAAAATGCACCGACATCAGCAAAAGCTGTAAGGGGCCCACATGAGCATGTACGTGTAGAGATGCTTTCCCTTTCACCGTTGGCAGTTGGGACAATTGCTAATCCCTGAGATTGTGCAGCGTGGCTCGTTCTCCTCCGCTGGATTGGCTCTGCATTGGCCGTAGATCACTCTAAAATTACAAGTACGATCCGGGTGCCGATATTGCTACTGACCTTCCTAAAATTATTTTAGCAGAGCCCTGGGCTTACACGTGGACATAGGGATTTTTTTTTAATTGGAGTGTGTTATATATATTATATATATATATAATATCATATATATATATATGTTTATATTCTATATATGAAAAAGAAAGTTCTGTGTACTTCAAGATGATTTAGCAAAGGAATTTCGTTAACAACGTAACTGAAGGATTACAGAGTATATCTAACTCTAACTAATCCTATAAACCAGCTACACTAAGTCAAACTATTACAACCATACAATAAATATAAAATAGGAATAACATAATAATAACATATGCTACACACCCCCTCAAGCACAAGGTTGTAAGGCGACAACGATTGAGCTTGTCACGTAGCGCAGCAAAGCGTGGGGCCGGCAGCGGCTTCGTCAGAATATCTGCAAGCTGATCTGCCGTAGAAACATAATTAACAAGAAAGTCCCCGAAGCAACCTTATCTCGTACAAAGTGATAGTCGATTTCCACGTGTTTCGTTACGTGCATGAAACACCAGATTAGCACACAAGTACGTAGCACCTAGATTGTCACCCATAGCGTTGCGGGTTTCCCGGAGTGTAGCCCAAGTTCACGCAGTAGAGATACCACCCACGTAACCTCAGCGGAGACATCAGCCAAGTTTGTATTCGGCTTCAGTGGATGACCTTGCTACGGTGCGCTGTTTCTTCGAGAGCCAGGAGATTAAGTTATCACCAAGGTTAGACCGCAAACCCACTCGTGCTTTTCCTGTCTACGGGACAGCCAGCCCAATCGGAGTCCGAGTAGGCGTGTATGTCGGTAGACGTAGACGGAGCAACCCAGCTCTGACCAGATTAGCAAAGATTTCGTTAACCAAACGTAACTGAAGGATTACAGAGTATATCTAACTCTAACTAATTCTATAAACCAACTTACACTAGTCAAACTATTAAACCATACAATAAATATAAAAAGGAATAACAATAATAATTAACATATGCTAACACAAATTATACTTCCTAAATTTTACTCATTGATGTGACAGTTTATAATAAGTTGTTTTTTCATGTAAGTCTCAATACAAGTGTTTATATCAAGATTTTATGTATAAAAGGACAAGTTGAAAGTAGATAAGGGGATAACACATAATATTTTCTTATGAGAAGACCGTATTTGTAATCCATTACATTATTATGATTATAGAAAAATGGCGATTTTAAGTTCATTAATTATATATTCAAATTGTAAATTCAGTCTATGAATTATTATTGACAAATGTCAATTTTGGTCTCACGAGTATTAGTAAAATGACACTTTTGGTATACATGTTTAATTCCTACCAATTTTTTTCAAGAATATTGTTTAGTACCAATTTTCATCCACAACTATTATTTTAGTGTCAAAACACGCTGATCACCCCCTTCATTTAAGACATGCGGAATATGAAAATTATTAATGGTAGTTTTTGTGCTTTCAAACTATGATCCATATTTGAGCATGGAATAAAAGGGATTTAAGCTTCTAAAATCTATCTCAATTTGCAATTTTACTCCTCAAATTAAAGTAGGATGAAGAGAAGAATTACGAATTTGGATCAAATCTTAGGGTTAAATTCATTTATTTATGCTCAAATTGGAATATTAATTTGAAAATTGCCCTTAAAATTTTTTAGATTTCGGGATGTCTTAAATAGATGGGTGACTGACATGATAAATTTTGATACTAAAATAATAGTCGTGGATATAAAATTAGGTACTTAAACAATAGTCGTGGATTAAAATTGGTAGGAATTAAACATGTGGACTAAAACCATCATTTTGTTAATACTCGTGTGACCAAAATTGGTATTTGCTCATTATTATTATATGCAAATTTATTTTCTTATTTTTTTTAATGCTACCGACTCTATTACATTGTAGATTTGGGAAAGGTCACTACATACCATCTGAGCACAAAGTGCTTGGTTAAATTTTCTTATTTAGTTATGTGTAAAGTGGTCGTTTTAGCCCGGCCATCACTAACTAATTCAATCTTTATATCATGCGTAGGCACTAGGCAATATGCATTTAATGGAAGCTAATATGTAAATATCTCAAGGGATATTCATCTAATATTAATAATGAATAAGTGAGAGCTAGTATGGGAGAGTTTGCCTTAATTATTTATTTTAAATACGTGCTAACTAAAAGTGTGTAAGAGTCAATAAACTAAACTATTAATAAATAAATTAATTTTTGACACCTTCATCCTACCATGTAATTCTAGCGCTAAATAGCAATAATATAGCCACATTTTGTTATTATAACAAATGATAAATGGACTCTAAAGGATCATGTGTCTTGATTTTATTGAAAATGAATGAAAAGACAGTAATATAAACTGTCTCATATTTTTTTTTAATAAATCAAAGGATGACATATTCGCCCACAAAGTAGAAAAAAAAATAAAATGAAATAAAATGTGAGAGTTTGTGTAGTATGATTATTATAGTTGAAATTCTATTTAAATAAATAGTTAATACAAAAATTTATAAATGTATTTATTAATATCATAATTTGTATTTTAAGTATTTAAATGTAAATAATGTTTCCTTGTATATTTTAATTTATAGGAATCAATATAAAAAACAATATAAACCATCATAATATCCTATATATAATAAAGTCATATGGTCATGTGAAAATAAATGGTGATAATCAACATTTAATTTTCACAAGATCATAATAATATTCTTAATTATAATAACAATAACAATAATAATAATAATTGCAATAATAATAATGCATTTAATAATAATGATAATATATATATATATAATATATATATATATATATATATATATATATATATATAGTATATATTTTATTATTTATTTATTATTATTTATATTTCAATTTTTACTGACAAATTATTTGTGAACGATAGTCCACATAATTGTATAAATCATGAATATCAAATACATTTTTTAATTATTAAAATAAATTATTTTTATATTGAAAGTACCTTACCATACATTATAATGTAGCCTTAGTATATTTAAAATATACTTTTTATTGCATGCAACCCCCAAAGTTCATAAGTTTGAAAATTAATATATGGCATAGCTATGCGGCCTAATATTTAAGATTGTTGATGTGCATATTGAGGACTACGGAGACAACAATGCGTTATTCGTGGATTCATCGGATACTATCCAACAACACCCTCTAACTTAATTGACGTGAAGTAGGCTAAGTAACATTAATATTATATTCTCGAATTATTAGTTCTCATCTTTTATTGATTACACACTTAATTCGATATATTTAGAAGAAAAAATCAAAAGTTCGAACTAAGATTGTGATGTTGGTCTTTAAAGGTCAATTGTATGTTGCTACATTTAGAATTAGAAATCTCAAAGGTCTACAAATTTTGATCCATGGTGACTCTAAAATTGTAATTCAATTTACTATTGTTTAAATATATTTTATGTTAATAATTTTATCATAGAAATTCACACATAATAATTATTAAATAACAAAAGTTTTATATATGAATAAACATACATATAGGGTATATTTTTATAACATATTTTCCGTGCATCGCACGGGACAAAATACTAGTGTATAGTTAATAACATCTTATCATTATTAATATTAAATAAATAAACAAATAATAAACAATAAAGAGCATCACGCTTAGGTAATGCATATAAAGTGATCAATCAATAATTTACACTTTTTTGTTTATAGGAGCACTAAGAAAAATTGTGACCTTGCTGCGCCAAATACGACTTGGCATTAGTCTGTCACTTTAGCCTCAATCAATCGCCAATGCCCTTACATTAACGTGGAAGTGCTACTACTATGAACATTGACTTTTTAATGGTTTAGACAATTAATGGGAAGTGATTAGTGATGGACCCCCCCCCCCCCAGAAAAAAAAAAAAAAACTCTCAAGACAAAATAGTTCTATAGTTGAGAATCTTTATTTAAAATTTACTTTCCTTTAGGATTGAAGTTTTTTTGTGTATACAAGTATACATTTTGGTATGAGTTAATACCCAAAATTGTCCTCGACTGTAGTGATTTTTTTCAATTTCGTCCTAAATGATTTTGGTGACCTAATATTGTCCCAGGACTTTTGTGTTTCGCTCCAATTAGTCCTCGTTTGTTATTCCGTCAAATTGGTGTTAAATAAAGGGACAATTCAATAATATCAATATTGACCTCTCTTACTTTCACATGCGAAGTGGAAATCTTTATTTTTGCACGAATTACACCCAGAATTTACTCACAGACCTACGAATCAAATTTATATTCGTAGGTTTAAAGAGTGATTTTGGGAGTAATTCGTAAAAAAAAATGGATTTCGCACTTCACATGTCTATGAGTAAAGAGATGCCAATATTAAAATTACTGAATTGTCTATTATTTAACAACAAATGGACGGAATAACAAATGGGAGACTAAATTGAGCAAAAACACAAAAATTTGGGATAAATTGAGTAAAAACACAGAAGTCTGAGACAATATTAAGTCACAAAAAGTCATTTAGGACGAAATTGAGAAAAACCACTATAGTCGAGGATAATTTTGGGTATTAACTCATTTTGGTATTGATTATTGAAGTTGGGCTTGCTCGATTTACTATCACCCTCATGGACCTTGGTTGATTAATTGGTCCATGATATAATTTTACGAAATTGAGATATCTAAAAAAAAATATTTAAGTAGTCACGTTGTATTTTATTTGCTATTCATGATTTTTAATTTATTTAATTTCAGAATCTCAAAATAAAACTATATGCTTTATCTTAAGCGTGATTGAAAATATAACTACTAAAGGAATAAGCACAGACAAAGGGTATTTGTCATTCGAATGAAAACAAGAATGTTGTGTATCTAGACTAACAACGTAAAACACCTTAGTATTACAGTCAATGCATTATATTCGTGTCGTATTTCTAGACAAAGATAGCGTCTAAACGTTACAATGGGATCGGCAAATAGTGTATAAACGCGTGTCTATCGGCAGCTTTTCTGTAGACACGACAAAGATAGACAAAGAATGTTGTGTATTCAGACTAGCAAAGTAACGGACCTTATTACAATTAATGCATTATATTCGTGTTATATTTCTAGACAAAGATAGCATTTAAACGTAAAAAAAAAGGGGGACAAACAGTGTATAAACGCGTGTCTACAGACAGATCTTCTTGTAATAAGGGTTGTCAGCGAGAATATAGTATTAATTATAACAGACTCTGCGTGTATCGTAAATCAATAACAGACTAGCAAAGTAACGGACCTTATTACAATTAATGCATTATATTCGTGTTATATTTCTAGACAAGGATAGCATTTAAACGTAAAAAATGGGACAAACAGTGTATAAACACGTGGCTACAGGCAGATCTCCTTATAGCAAGGGTTGTCAGCGAGAATATAGTATAATTATAACAGACTCTGTGTGTATCATAAATCAATAACCGCGTCGATCAATTGTGAATATTTTGAATGACAATGAATCGAATATTTTTGAAAAAAATAACATAAAGTGACTACTTTGTAGTACAAATATATGTCGGATCCCCACTTTTCGATTTGAGTTGGGTTAAAGTGAATTCTGGTTATTCATAATGAAACGGAAAAGATCGATATATTGTACGATCAAAACGGATAATGAATGAATGAGAAATTGATTTTCAAAGTAGATTCGATACATTTGAGTTGGAAAATGAAAGTGGAAAGGGTTAGAAGAAACATTTATCTCACATTGGTTTATAAGTGAGTTTGTACTCCATTTCTAAGGCCTTTATTGTGTTATTTATCATGATCTTAAGCCCGAACTACTTACTTTTAGTTTTGATGCTTTGAAGCAAATGTAATTAGATTTTATTAGGAACTTAGGAAACATTTCATTTAGATTTGTAGAGACTTTTACGTCATATACTATCGTGTCGTGAAAAATATATCGACTATGCTTTCCTATATGTTCGTTTAATAAAATTATTAACTATTCATATGACAAGACCATTTCGGATTTGAAATATCCTATGCAATATAGTTAAATCTTCCAATTTATTTCTTATTTTATTTTATTTTTACATCTTTGATTGGATTAAAAAAATCGTTTTATATGACCACGTCACCCACATTACTGGCGGTATTAGTTGGCCTGTGAGACGCCGAAGCGCGGGACGCGTAGATCGAAGCCCCATACGACACGTGTACGACAGAGTTGACGTTGGAATCCGCTGGTGCGATTCTCTAGGTGCCAGCTCACCCACCCAACCTAGCCCCTCCCCCACCATACATACATCGTACATTGCTCTTTCCCTACACGTGTTCCGTGACGTGGATGTCGCCTTGTCTCTCCCCCTCTCTCTCTATTGTGTGTACGAGGTCCATAAACACACTTCGACTTTCCTCCCTTCTCTGTTTTCTGAGCTCTTTCTGGAAAGAAAATTTATAGAGAAAATGTCGACCTTTTCAGACTGTTAGCTTCCGGAATTCCGTGTTCCGCGGAGCTTCTTCTCGAGTTTAAGGTAAATGTTTCGCGTCAAAATTTCGTGGAAATTTCTATCTTTCAATTGAATTCTCTTGGAATTATGATTATTTGTTTTATTTTTTTTTTAGCATTTCAAATTTAAGGGCAACAGAATGTTAAAATGACTGTCGAATTAGATGATTAGCTAATTCCGTCAATTAATTAAATTTTTTTCGAGTTAATTAAGGATAATGGGATTCGTGATTTGTATTTGAGTTCCAGTTGTGTGTGTTCCTGGAAAACTGAAGAGGATAACTTTGTTCTTCCATACGAGGTTATCCTTGTTTTCTTCAAGTCTGAGCTTTGTCGGTTTTAGTTGGGAGCTGCAATTGGACAATTACGCCCCTGGGTTCTATCTCTTTTTACCTTTCGTTTAATATTAAAAAGTAATTCTCTTGAAATTCTGTGTAAGAATGAGGTCTAATTACTTACAGTACATGCTTTCCAGAAAGGTTAATTTTGTAGTGAATACACAAATTATTCCCTGTTGTCCCGTTTCGATTCTCGATATTGAACAAAGGTATCAACTTGGGGAATTGAAGTACTAGGAAAAATGAGAAATAGACAAGATCGTTTGATTTAAGGTGGTCCTTTGTGTTTACTTACAAATGTTAAAAGATTTTATTCCTTCATGGTCTGTGCTCTCTGGAGTTGATAACTCAGATCTGATCATCTGAATCAAGATTATCTATCTAATCATATTCTAGTCTGCAATTCTAAAAACTTATCTTTTAGGCATTTTGTTGGTGAAGATGAATTCTTAAACCTGTAAAATTCTAATTGACTGATAGCGTGGAGTGTATACTGAATGCGATCTGAGGAATAAATAGATCTCCATTTGCAGTATTTGAAGATCGGGAGAGAAGTATCGTAGTTTAAGATCTTTTGTGCTTTAATCTTTTCTTGTGTTGTGTCCCTTCCTTAACTAGCCTAATAGTTTCCAACTTTATGTTCTTGAAAACACGAGATGTAACTTCAATTTATATATATGCAGTTTGTTCAGCTTGAAGTCTTCAGAACAGTTTCAATACAGCTGCTTAGCTTAATTTGATTGGTGAATAAAAGGGAACTTCTTCATCTTCTATTGAATTGCTAGAGTAGCTAGTTGGTTATTAATCATGGGAAACAGCGAGGAAGGGAAATCTTCTAAGCCCGAGAAATCATCTTCATCTACACGGTGAGCAGAAAAATGCAAAAAATAGCATTTGTTAAAGCTATGAAATTCGCATTTATACTTGCGATAACTGTTGTGCATTTCACATTTTTCTCCTACAACCGTCGATTTATTGTCTTTCAATTATTGACAGGATCAGGGTAATGCTCAAATGTATCTTGATTGGGCAGCGATACAGGTAGATGGGACTTAACATGTTCTTACTCTGGTGTTGTTTAGCGATTGTACGTACGTTGTTAGTAATGTGCTATCTATGTGTCGATCTTCAGGCCTATTATGGTCCTCGGGTTGCCATACCTCCATATTTCAACTCAGCTGTTCCACCCGGTCATGCCCCGCACCCATACATGTGGGGGCCACCGCAGGTATTAAAACAAACTTATCGTGGCAGTCAATTCTACTGTTTGAGTCATGTGCTGTACTGTAAGTTTAATGTCTTTTAACCTATCAAAAAAATCCGTTTGTCTTTTCGAACAAAACAATTATTCTAGTATTGATTACTTCTCGCTGTGATCGATAATTTGTTTCAGCCTATGATTGCCGCCACCTTATGGGGCACCGTATGCAGCTATATATGCTCATGGAGGAGTTTATGCACATCCTGGAGTTCCAATTGTAAGTATGCAAATTAATTTTTAACACGGAACATTAATCTTCTTGCAGTGTTGCCTCGAGTTTATCATGTCTTTTTCCTATAATTCTAGGGGTCACATTCTCATGGTCACGAGATTCCTCCATCCGGTGCTATTAATGAAGCAACGGTAAAACCATTTCTCCTTTTAGCTTTTTATTGCCTGGTGTAATTGTCCTAGCAACTGCATCAGGACATGTGGTATCCCATTTTGCTGACGGTTGCTCTGTTTGGCAGAGCTTATTTAGGAGTTTATACCTTATTTTAAGCTACTAATAAGCTATAAATTCTGTTTGGTAATGTTCTCAAAATAAGCTAGTAGCATAAAATAAGAGCACTACTGATTCAATATCTCGGTATCATTTAGGCTGCTGCTTCTATGGGTACGGATACATCTGGTAAATCTTCGGGAAATGCAGATCGAGGTTTGATGAGTAAACTGAAAGGGTTTGACGGCTTGGAATGTCAATAGGAAATGGCAATTCGGACGGTGGCAAAGGAGGAGCAGACCACACGCATTCCCAGAGGTTTGTGAATTAACTTCAGTAGCATTAGACTTGTTAAGAAATAATTTGGACAGTTCAAACTAATTGGTAGTTATTGTTTGTCATAAACAGCATGGAAACGGAAGGGTCCAGTGATGGAAGTAATGCAGATACAGTAAGTGGTTTTCTAGTACAGTCAAATAATGTTTTGTTTTGTCGTATCAGAAGGATGAATGTAGATTAATCATGTTCCCCCGCTATCTAGGTGGGGTGAAAACACTAAGAAAAGAAGCCGGGAGACGACTCCAACTAATGGTAAGAGTTATCCTGTCGTCGATTGTTACACTTTCTCTAGCTTCGTGTCTTTGATTCTTCAACTTCAATTCCTGACAGCTGATAAGACAACAAATGGCTATCCAACTTCTGCTGGGGAATTCAATGGAGCTTCTAAGAAACTAACACCCATGACTATTCCTCCGAATTTACCCGGGCAAGTTATGGGAACAGTGGTTTCCCCTAACATGACAACATCGCTAGATCTAAGAAGCCCTCCCAGTGCAAATCTGAAGGCCAGCCCGACTAATGTTCCACAGCTTAGCCCGCCATTGCCAAATGAAACTTGGGCCCAGGTATTCTTCCATGGCTAAATTTAAACTAGCATATGAGTATTCAAATCATTATATGAGGTTTCTGATTTTCTATATGTATCAGAATGAGCGTGAACAAAAGCGTGAGAAGAGGAAACAGTCTAACCGGGAATCTGCTAGGAGATCAAGATTGAGGAAACAGGTAAGATCTTTGGTTTTGCCAGTCTACAAGCTTTATCATGGATGATTCGATCTTCTCCTTATATTACATTGATTTGTTCCATTCAGGCTGAGACTGAAGAGTTAGCCAAGCGGGTGCAATCATTAACTTCTGAGAATATAAACCTTAAATCTGAGATAAACAAACTAACAGAGAACTCGGAGAAGTTGAAGCTCGAAAATGCTGCTCTCATGGTACATACAAGATTGGTTTTTTAATTTGCATGCATATATATTAGATTAGAAGATGAAAAGATTGTGTGTTAGTTGAAATTACAGGAGAGGGTGAAAGCTGAGAAACTGGGACAAATGGAAGAGATAAGTTTAGGTAAGATTGATGAGAAGAAGAGGCTGCAACCGGTGGCTACAGCGGACCTACTTGCACGAGTCAACAACTCGGATTGTGTAGATAGAAATGGCGAGGAAGGTGAAGTGTATGACAGCAACAACTCGAGAACGAAACTCCATCAGCTCCTCGATGCAAGCCCCAGAACCGATGCAGTGGCAGCTAGGTGATAAAAGCCGCCCGCATCTGTGAAGTTGTCAGCCATGTTCCAGTGTTGAAACTTGATGATGATCATGTGATTTTGGCAATATTAATCAGTCCAAAATTACGCTAGCTAACTGTTAGAACACAAAACAAAAAAAAGGGTGCAGATACCTAATTGTACGTAATTTGTACTGTTAAACCTCGGCAGACTGTGACTCAGCTTTTTGGCTCTCCAGAGTGTTACTGGCCATGATAGGAGCTGTAAATTGGAAACCTTTCACTCTGAAAACTTGACTTAAGAAATGTAATGACATGAATGAGTGTGTATTCATATGTGACCTCTTCCTTCACATCAACTCTTTATATTCTTTGGTTACATGTCCAATATTAAACAAGACAATAGACAACTTTCGCGAAAAGTTAAAATTAGAATCTTGTATTTATTAAATTAACTGTTCACTTTCAAAAAAAAAAATAATAACTATTCCATCAATCAACTTAACTAGGGGAATCATTTTTTTTCTTAATGTATTTAATTGCAAGCAAAGAATAGATATAGAGCCGTCAAAAATAGGCTTAACCCGTTGGGTTAGTCCGTCCCGCCATATGACGGGCTTTGATGGATCCTATGAATCTGAATTTTGACAAGCTTTTTAATCCTACGATATGACGGCTTTGGTGGGTCCCACTCAAGGTTGAAAAAATTGCTAGGCGCCTGGGGACCGTCTAGAGCGATTAATTAGCGCTTAGGTAGCTGACTGCCTAACGCCTAGACACCGATTAATTGATGCCTAGGCTCGATTTTTGCAACACTGGTCCCACTACGTCGGTCTGTTTCAAATCTTTCAATAGCTCTAAATATACATACAAGGTGAATAATGAAATTTATGTTCAAAGCCCACAATGGAAGGCCCATATCGAACAATCATTATTGTGTGGCACCATGGCTCCACTACAATTGTTGTGTGGACCATATTTTACCTACTATAAAATAACTGTACATTCAGTACAAAAATAACTTGTTACATTTCTAGCCACAAAAAAAATGTTCACCATTATACTTCAGGGGATTTGTACACTTATTTTTGTACTGAGTCTGTTTACATCTTATTTTTTTTTTTTTTTTTTTTTTTTTCTTTTTTTCTTTCTTTTTTTTTTTGTTATAATCGTACATCCTCTCTACGTACATAAATTATAATGTACATTTCAATATATTAAAAATGTTACCTCTTCCTATCATTATGGTCTTCGCCGCGCATAATCATTGTGTGGACCATGGTCCACCTTTACAATAATTTGCCGCGACCATTATCGACCAAGCCCGCGACACGAATGTCGACCGTCTATAACGGGCCACCGTTACAGAAGCCCAAAAAGGTTTAAATAATAAAATAAAAAAACCGCAACTACTCGGTTAAGGATGTCAGTATTTTACCTCGTTGAGAGTTGAGACTTGAGAGTTGAGAGTCAGCCAGCAAATACTGAATTATTCTTCCTTGTTTCAGTCTCGAGTTTCTCGTCAGGTTCGTCACGCATCTACACATACAGGCTTCGTGATATCTGTATCTGTATATTTATATGCTTTGATTTATGCAGAAATCTTCTGATATAGATTTTTATTTCATGATATAATCATCAGATCGGCGCTAACCTCTTTGATTCGTCGAGTTTCTGCTGATCGATGGCTTCCAAAAGGATCCTGAAGGAGCTCAAGGATCTCCAGAAAGATCCTCCTACCTCTTGCAGCGCTGGTATATATATATTTTTTGTTTGTGTTCATTTTTTAGTAATTTGTTTTGTACCTATCTGGATTTTTTTTTTTGTTTCATGTGTTCGTTGAACACAATTGGTTTTGTCACTGTTTTGTTTTATGAACGATTGAAAGGCTCTGTTTGCCGATCTATCTATTCAATGGTGATTGAAGGTTCTGCTTCACTTTTTGCTTTGGTATTTGGCAGCATTTGTGTTATTGTTGTATGGGACATTGTTTTAGTGGTGTTATTCCATTGCATGTGTAATTTTTGTGCTCAATAAGAAATCAAAGGGTTTAACTTATGTGATGTAATTGGTCTGGGTGGTTTTTTCCCTTTAGATTGCCATAAAAATGTGTACTGCAACCTCTAACACAAGTTTTTGTGCTGCAAGTGTTCTAAGCAACACTTCCAGCTCCTCATTCTATGAGGATAATAACGTAATCAACCTTATCATGGAACCGCAGGTGTTCCTCATTCTACGAGGACAATAACATAATGAAAGTTGCTCAGATAGGCATTATAATGATGATACTACAGACAAGCATGGTTACTTGTAATGAAAAAAATTTCAATAAACACAAAACTGTTGTCTCAAGTTTTTTTTTTCCTTTGGTACACATGGTCTCAAGTGACAAGTCTTTAAGACATACTAGAATTTGTGAAGGCTGATGAGTTTGGGAAATTAAGCTTAAACACTGTTGCAAAGCTCGGCCTAGGCACTAGTTGCCCCTAGGCTGAGACTAAACAGGTGCTAGTCACCAATTTATTTGGTTAGCCGACTCAGCCCTCAGCATCAGCTGATCGGCTGATTAATTTTTTTTATTTAGGTTTGTTTCCCTAAAACGGCGTCGTTTACAGTGAAACTGCCGTTTTAGTGAAACAAACCTAAAATGTAATGGGTAATGTTGCCGTATCACACAACAGCAAACCTAAAATCAGATCGCACAACATTGCCAAGTAGAAACTAAGAAACCTCAAACCTGGAACCTGGAACCTGATGCCATTGCTTTCCGGCCCCCAAATCGCTCTCGCCTTCCCTGCTTAGATGCCATCACTGCCAACCATTGCATCTAATCGACAGATTGAGATAACTCAGACAATTAAGAAGCCCATCACCGCAGCCTGCATCTCATCGTCACCCATTGCCTAGTTGCCACTTGGAAATCTGAGGTTTTACCGTTTTCGACATTCCCTTTTGGCTTCAATGCCTTATATGGCTACTATCTGAGACTTGATGAGTTATATGTGTTATATTCCCTTTTGGCTTTAATGCTAGGGTTAGGAAATGATTTTAATTTATAAATAACTAACTATATAACTATTTTAACATTTTTTTTTACTAAGGCACCTAGGGGCCCATCCACCGCCTGTTGTGCTCCTACCAAGTTCTACAACACTGAACTAGAATATACTGTCTTTGTCCTCTTGGACCTCTGTATCTCATCATTTTATTTATTCATTCCGTTGATTGTTGACCTTAATCTATTCAGGCTGATTGGGCCATTCTGAATTAATTACGTGTGGAGTGGTGTCATTGGAATTAATTTTCCCTTCTGTCCAATCAAAGTAGCATGATTTAATAATGAGTACCAGAAGATGCTAATAACATTTATTTTTGTGTTGTGTTATTTGCTGAACAGGACCTGTTGGTGAGGACATGTTTCACTGGCAAGCAACCATAATGGGTCCCCCAGATAGCCCATATACTGGGGGAGTGTTTTTGGTTACTATTCATTTCCCCCCTGATTATCCATTCAAACCTCCAAAGTAGAAGATGAATTAAAATTACTATTGATATATATGGCATCTCAATTAGAAACTTACCTTTGTTCTTGGATGACTGAGCTTCTAAACAACTCCAACATGGGGAAGCGGGTGGGCTAGTTTGTTTGATTTATCTTGTAGTTTTTTTTACTCATATACTAGTTACCAGTTACAGTAGAACTTTTCATATGCATGTGATTTGAATGACTTACTAGTCTAAAAAATCTATCTTGTCTAGACAAATTCTCAGCTGTTCTATAATTTCCTAATTTTCAAAATGTCCCATGGAATTTGTTGGAACGTAGTCTTTGTAGCTGAATTTCATGGCTATGTTGTTGCTTGGCTTCCTGATGTATGAACGTGTAGTGCAGTGTGCTGTTAAGTGTTAACAGATGAAAGATCTAAAATAAAATAATGAGAATTGTGATAATCATAGTTGATCTCCACTAACATGAAAAAAGGATTGTTTGTTGGAAAGTGGATGTTGTAGAATGTCTAATAATTTCTTAGAAGAAACAGGAGGATGAAGTCTTTTTAAGTGAACATACATAAATTTAAATTCAAGTTATTGAATGACAAGTATTTCCTATTCTACTAGTTTCTTACAATTATATACTCTAATACTCCGTATTTGTTATGAATTATCTGTTTCCATCCTTTCAGGTTGCTTTTAAGACGAAAGTTTTTCATCCAAATATTAACAGCAATGGTAGCATCTGCCTTGATATCTTGAAGGACCAGTGGAGCCCTGCTTTGACCATCTCAAAGGTTTTGTTAAATTTGATGTTCCTTACTAATTTGCTGAGAACTAATGCAAGCCATCTTGTCATTTAAAGACTCCCTAATTCTGAATGACTGAATCAGCCTTCCATAATTTCTTTATTAGCTTTATCTTTTCAATTAACTTCTCTACTGTTACCCTGTGCCAAGACTTGTTAAGTACATCACCTATTGCTCTCATCAAATCTTCTGGCTCTGAAATTCCCCCATATCTTGTGGCATTTCTCATTCAACCATCTAACTATCTCACACATTCCATTTCCAATGACATAATGGTAGCTATATCTTTTCTCCTGAAATATTGAACCCTGGCAAGGTTTACATTTCTATTATTTTATATCATGCAAAGATTGTAAGGACCTGTTTGAATAATCAGCTTAAATATGTGCTTTCAATACACTGAAAAAAGCTAATAATATATCTTTGGTAAAAATTCCTTTTTCAGCTTATTCTAATAAGTTCCTTGAAATAACTTATGAATAATTATATAAGTTCATATTGGTGGTAATATAAGGACATTATTCCTCGAGTATATGAGCTATTACATCATTTCCGTTTCCTTTTCTATTGGTCTGTTGCATTAGGCACTAGTTAAAACGCTTGAAGTTTAGAGGGGGTATCTTTATGTAGGACCACAATTCCACATATAATTACAGCTTAATAAAATTTTATTGAGCTTGTGGTTATAGCTCACGTTATGCATTTTAGTTGAGAATTTGCAGTATTATGCATTCTTTAAGATTTATGCATTCTTTAAGATTTGTTGATACTTTCAGGTGCTGCTTTCAATCTGTTCGCTTTTGACGGATCCAAACCCAGACGACCCCTTGGTCCCGAGATTGCCCACATGTACAAGACAGACAGAAGCAAGTATGAAGGGACTGCCAGGAGCTGGACCCAGAAGTATGCAATGGGTTAAAAACTCAAACTCAACCATTGCTGCATCATCGGTTTTATGTAAAGATATAAATTTGTCGGTCCTATCTATCTACCATTGCAATGGACAAGTGTAGAATAGTGCTAAAATTTGGTCTGCAAATGAAAGATTGTGGTTGGAATTGTTGATATGGACACATATTTTGATGAAAAACTAAACTGCAAGTTTTTGGTTTTACTATACTATCCATCCATGAGTTTGAATTTGATTGATGTTAGTTATTGTGATTGCTGGCTTGCTGCTGCATGCTGTCCCTGACCATTAATGGAGAATTGAATTGAGATGAATCTGGAGAGGCAGTAAATGTAAATGGAGTACAGACTGGAAAGGTACTCACATGTTTGACCCTGACAAGTAGTCATCTATCTGATCTGAGGAACAAGTTGGTTTTACTAGGTTGTACGGTGTTCAATGTGACACCGGGCCTGCTGAATCCATTCATTGCGGTCGGTCTACTTGGCTTGGGGGTCAAGCTTTACCTCTTCTGTCTGTACGGTTTCGACTAACTTTACTTTTTCTGTACAGGAACATTTCACCATCCTCTCTCTGCCTTTCTTTGACTCACATTTCCTCTATAGAAACAATAACCTCTATTAGAAACCCATTATATGTATTTATGGTAAAAATTTAATTTAATTAATTCACCAAATTTGTGGACCTGCCGTTACTGACTGATCTTTTCCTCATTTCAAAAGAAATTGAAGAGGCAGATATATACTTGGTTGACAAGCAAAAAATATTATTATTTAACGTTGGACTCCCAAATTTATATTCCATAGATAAACGAAGTCTGACGGACTACTTGGTGTCCAAGAATCTGGTCGTGGATCCTAATACTGATAGCAAATCTCAACCACCAATATTACTATTTATCCTTTTTCGATTATATTATTCATTGTATACCTTCATCCTCAACTCGTCATATATATCACGAAAAAGAAAAAATAATCAATGCATTAATTATTATTATTTTTAAATAAAAAAATAATATAATATAATGGGGAAAAGGGTAGTATGTATGTATGTATATGTAAGACGAGGCCCTATATAAGTGTGATGAATTGCATTTGGAGGAATCTGAGATTGTAGGGGTAGTTGTTGATCACACGTACAGTCACTTGTGTGTAGGGATCTTTTATTTTTACTACTTCAATTGCATATATATTATATTGACCATCTATCTTAAATTCAATCTTCAGTTACAGTTGTGCAGGACTTGTTCTTACGCCATTTTTTGCGTAACTCTCCCATCTATATTCTCTCACTTCATCTTCTTCTTCTTTATGTATGTGAATCCTTAGCTTTCTGTTAGGTTATATCACCAAAAATATAACGTACAGAAGAAGGGCGGAAAGATATGGATGGGAATGGTAATCCTGTTAAATACAGGGTTGAGAAGACTGTCACTCTGAAGCAGTTTAAGGGTGGGGTGTGTGATAACATGCCCCGGGTGGTACGGATATCTGTGACTGATGATGATGCCACGGATTCTTCCGGTGATGAGGGTGGTGGTTTCCGGCGGATCATGAAGAAACACGTGAGCGAGGTGAGACTGGAGAGGGGTGGGTTTGTGGAGGATAGGAATGGGAATAGGTATAAGAAAGTGAAAACGGGTGGGAAGAAGGTGGCGCAGGTGGGTGAGGATCAGCAGAAAGGTGGGAGTGGGAGTGGGAGGAAGTTTCGGGGAGTTAGGCAGCGGCCGTGGGGGAAATGGGCGGCGGAGATTCGGGATCCGATTCGGAAAACCAGGATTTGGTTGGGGACTTTCAACACCGCCGAGGAAGCTGCCTACGTCTACGACACTGCCGCAATCGAGTTACGCGGACCCGACGCAATGACCAACTTCCTAACTCCTCCTCCTCCGCCGCCCAGGTCCGCCGTCTCCGACTATGACTCCACCGGGGAGTCCGAGGTCCTTCCCGTTCCCTCGCCAACCTCCGTCCTCAGAACGCGTACTGCCACCGCCGCCGACGAGAAACACAACGAAAATGAAGACAATAACCAGTGCGGAGTTGAACCGCCGACGACAGAAAATGGAGATGCTGTACTGACGACGAATTGTTGTGTAGAGACGGAGCAGTGTTGTCTGAACGGGGTTTTGGATTTCTGGTCGTCTTCTTCCTTGTTAAGCGACTACTACCATTACGGCGACGAGAAGATTCTGCCGGAGGTGAAGATGGAGGGGAGTTTAGATGACATTTCGCTGGATTTTCAGGCTTGTACGTGGGATATGATGTGAATCAGAATCACATCCTTAATTCTAACTTAATTTGTACATGATGAAAACTCGATCTACAATATTGTTTTTGTCGCGTCGGGCCAAAATGCTACTATTTCTTTATTAATTTATTTATTTTTGCATGACAGCTTCCTTTTGGGGTAAGACAATCTAGTATTGTAGTACATATGTAGTGTGTAGCCACTAATCTTCAATTAGACTAGCTAGTAAGCTTTTCTTTAATTTGTTGAAGATGTAAGTTTCAGAATAATAAAATTTAATTTGTTGGCCTGTACTTCATACTTGCACTAAGTTTTATTGAATCAATTATATATATATATATATATGATCTAACGAAGCAATTCAATTAACATCATAAAACAAGACAATCCCCAACTTCTGTGTGTGGCCGGATGATTTGACAACATATGCTGCGGACTTCTCCATTCATCAAAGAGTAAAGAGAACAATAGTTGTACCAAAGGCAAATTATGTTGTGGAAGTGTGTCCACCGGTGGACACGGTTTCAAAAATGTCATAATTGTAAATATAGAGTGAAAAAATAATGAACATGAGTTCTGTAATTGTAAATATAGAGTTCTATAATGGTGAATATAAAGTTCAAAAATTATGAACATAGAGTTCTATAATTATGAATATATAATTCTATAATTATGATTATCAAGTTTAAAAATTATGAACATAAAATTGTGTTCGCATTGAACACGGTTCCACGGCGTACCAAATTGTCCACACAATACTCCACTCTTCTATGCTAGGCCCAATGGGCCTGGGTATAAGGTCACTGAACTCAGCATGACAGGCCCAATAGGGAACAAAAACATTGTTGAAGCAAAAATTGTGGTAATTGGGCCTACATGTTCAGCCCATATGTGGAGTATTATGGAATTACGTGGGCGATGATGTCATTGTCGGAACCCAATTTGTTGGATTTGTGAATTTTTCACGGCCACGCGGTCTCTTGGCGCCGTAAACGTCTGACGTTTGGCTGCCTCGTTTGAACGCCACGAATCGCATCCCTCCCCACCCTCTATTTCTCCATGCAATATTGTTCTTCTGGAAGAAAACCCTAAGAGATTTTTTTCCGGTAAAATTGGATTCTTTTATGGTGGTTGGATCATCGTCGACGAAGCAGGGGTTGCCTTCATGGATTGGAGCAACCGCAGCTACCAGAACTGCAACCGCCGTGGACTTGGATAGGAGCTCCCCCGCCGCGTCTACGGCGATGGCCAATGGTGAAGCTCAGCAGTCTCACCATGCCAATTCGGATGTGGATTTGGGTTTTGTGGAGAGGACATTTTCTGCCGCCGGTGCCGCCGTTGTCTCCGCAATCCTCGTCAACCCTCTTGATGTCGCCAAGGTAGCTCGCCTTCATATTCAATTCTTCATTTTCCTACGATAACTAATAGATTGTATTTTTTTATTATTTGGTTTTCTATGGTACCATTCTCGGTTTCCTTTGGGAATTATATATTAATGTTTTAATTCGGAAAGCTGATCTCAGCTCAGCTTATCAGGTTGCCCTTAAAGCTGCAAACTTTAACTATTCCAACTTGAGATTTTAGGAGTTTTATTTATTTGTTGTTGTCAATTGTCATAGTATTTCAATACTTAATTGTATCAAATGCGCTTCTCTTTACTATCTTCCAGACAAGGTTGCAAGCTCAGGCTGCTGGTGTCCCCTATGATGGCATTTGTAGGATGGGGTCTTTTGGAGGGCATACTGTAAGTTTGCAGCTTTTTGTGCTGTTTTGAACATGTTGGAGTTCAACTACAAAGTCCATTCTGTTTTGATACTTAGGATTTTCTTCAAAGTTAGTTAGTGACTGGTATTGTTTGTGTATAATCAAGCTGCTGGAATTTTGTATAGATGTTGGATCTCAAGTGTAACTCCTCCACAAATAATGCAGTTTTTAGAACTGAGATTTCGTGCCCCCCAGATTCTACGCGGTACAAAGGAACTCTGGATGTCCTCTCTAAAGTAATACGTCAGGTTAGTAATTTTCATTCTCAATTGTAAGAAGCTAAAGTTGTATGATTTATCAGTGAAGTTGAGTCTTAGTTTTTCCTGGAATTCGTCGATTATATGCTTGATCACCATTTGTTATTGCAACAAGATTGATTTTTGTGATTGCATTCATTCTGCTGTAAATTAATGTGTTTCCAGTTGTTAGAGTAGGACTAAATATATATCAGCTCTGTAACCTAATAGGAACTTGCAGGAAGGATTGGCTAGATTGTGGAGAGGTACAATGGCAAGTTTAGCATTGGCAATTCCTTCTGTAAGTTCTCTCCTTAACAGGATTGTTTCTAGTATTCTGTTGCACCCCTTTTTTCGAGGTACTTCCTATGATGTCGGTAACAAGTTCATAGTTAGTTAAATGAATTTCATTCAGGTGGGGATCTACTTGCCTTTATATGACATTTTCCGAAATTCTATGGAAGAGTATACTTTGCATGGTGCACCTATAGTAACACCATATGTACCCTTAGTTGCTGGATCCTTGGCAAGGTCAGTAGCCTGCATCACTTGTTACCCAGTTGAGCTTGCCCGAACACGTATGCAGGTAGGCACCTGTTTTGCTTTGCTTATTTAGTTTTTGTATGAGCAAACCCCTTTTACGGAATTACAGCATTGAAATCGAAATCTCTAGATGGAACGATTTGCTAAATTTTGCTTCATTTAATTGCAGGCTTTCAGAGATGTCCCTAATGGTGTGAAGCCTCCAGGAGTGTTGAAGACATTGGTTGGGATCATTTCGCCTGTCAGAAGTGCAAATGGGCATCAACATTGTAAGTTTTCTCGTAATGTTAATCATCTAATAATGAACTAATCATCCTAACTTGTTGATCGTTGCCAGCAATTCAAGTGTACCGCACTCTGTGGACTGGGCTAGGGGCACAACTTGTCCGTGATGTCCCTTTCTCTGCAATTTGCTGGGGAACTCTCGAGCCAGTAAGTGTCAAAAGCCTCTTTGTTTGGCAAATCTACTCCCCACAGGTTTATATTGTATTTATTTCTGTGCAACATGATCTGATCCTTGCTAAATATTATTATGTAGGTTAGGAGAAAAGTGTTGGGTCTTACGAGCAATGAAGCAAGTGCAGGAAGTATCCTGGGTGCAAACTTCTGTGGTGGATTCATTGCAGGGAGCCTTGCTGCTGCTGTTACATGCCCTTT
The DNA here is from genome assembly GCA_009835305.1 of Ipomoea purpurea. NCBI lineage: Eukaryota > Viridiplantae > Streptophyta > Magnoliopsida > Solanales > Convolvulaceae > Ipomoea > Ipomoea purpurea. Next base: position 24,121 of record VALG01000459.1, read on the forward strand.
AGACGTGGCAAGGACCCGGAGGCAAATAGAGGTCAGTATTTTTGTATTTTATTGATGTGTTTAAAAAATGATGGTTGAGAAACAAAGAACAAGAAAGGACATTATTAAGACAAGATGCTATTATTACTTTGATTCTCAGAACGATCCTGAGCGAGCACTGAAGATGACAACCAGAAGAACATTGATCGAGATCTGGAGGTATATCTTGGCTATTCTTTTTGATTGATATGGAAGTCTTTCCTCCATGACAGAAACATCAAGTTAGCTAACGACTACTTGTTTATGAACTAACTAGGGATGGAGGTATGAAAGATTGTTCACTGGAGTCGGCAAGAGTTGCTCGAGCTGGTCCTTCAGTTGGAATCGTAGTTTCCTTCTACGAGGTAGTGAAATATAATTGCACAACAGTATATACACTGACAACGTAACTCAACAACCTCAGCAGTGAGCGAGGATGAATTACAGTCTGTTGAACGACATACAGAAACAGCTAATCAAGAAAGCCAAATTAGGCAAAACAAGCAATTTGTATTTGGATGCCGCCCACTCTCTCTTGTACCCATTCTTTCTTTTCAATACAAAATAGCAATATATATATATATATATATATATCATAGGATAAGAAGAATGTGTTTTTCATGTATACACAACTCAAGGCCGGCCTGTTGGGGGCAAGAATGATGAAATAAGGAATGCAATTCTTTTGGTCTATTTTTTCGGATGTTATCTGTGCACTCTGTATAGACAGACAATCATCTGTCTGTCACGTTTTGTTGTTTGATTCATAAAAACATTTGCAGGCAGCATGCTTTAGTTGTCGCAAACAACCTAAGAATTGAACTCCACAAGATTCAATCTCTTCAGAGTTCGGACTTCCCCATGATGTATAATTGTACTGCCTTGTGGACTAAGAATTCACTTATTTTAACAAACAAAAACTCCCTTCCTTTATCATACTATACGCGTCTGTCTCGCCGCCGCCTACTACAACGCCTTTAACACTATTTTTTAAGTCTAGAAAATTAAAGGACAATTCCTGAACATACATTTTTGAAATACAAAGAATTCTTGATCAAATTAAACAAAACTTGGGTGGCTTCTTCAATTCACGCATCATATCATATATCATATCAACCCAACCTTAAACATACATACCTAAATCAACAGTACACATCATTTAAGGATGTTTCTTATATGGGATTTTATTATGAAACTACATAGAAATAAGATGGCAATGCAAGCACGTACTTATACTAGATACTAGATAGTTTAAAGTGAATATAATTATTAAGATGAAAAGGACCAAAGAAAAGCTCCCATGGCGAACTTTCTTTTGTGGTTGACATCTCCCTGGACGGGCAAACCGTACTCGGTGAGCAGGCAGTCCAGCTTCCACTCCGGCATGGTTTCGTATTCCGCCCGCGTGTATCTCGGGTAGTGCAACGGCATCTGAAACCCCACGTTTCCGCACCGCTCTCTTCCATTTCCGCCGCTGTCAGGTGGCGTTGGCCGTGCCATGGACTCCATTCCTCCACCACTCATTCAAGTTTGTATATGTATGTATGTATGTGTAAAGCTGGCTAAGCTAGCTGGGTTGATTGCCTATTAACCCCTATTTATACTAGTAGTGAAGGACAAGCATGCATTATATTGTCCATCGAGGTGGTTGAGGAATAATGTAACGTTTGAAAATAGCCAAAGGCTGTTTCTTTCAATTTTATTAATTTTCCCTTCCAATGTGGTTTGAGTGTTGGTATCCAACTTTGTTATTTATGATCAGGCCAATGTGTTGATCAGCTTTATAACTTCGAGGCTCAGGATTGTTTTTTCCAACAATAAGTATATATATAATACACATACTCAAAAAGACTGTAATATACGGAGTTATATAAGATCATAAATCCGTAATCATGGTTTGTTTTAATTAAAATTGTTAAGTATATGTACAATGAATTATGCACCGATATGATATATTTTATATTTTTCTTATTATTGAAAAATGTACTTGTTTTACATGATTCATAATCATGATTTGCTTTGATTATTGAAAGATTATTTGAATATAAGCACTTGTGCACATAGCTTAAGGTTGACAACAAAAGTGGGTGTTAAATCATCCTTAATTGTCTTCATCAAATATAATTCCTTGTAGATTAAGATTAAGTATATTCTTAATTGCCCCTAGCATCCTTTAAATGTTAGCCACATATCTAGAAACTACTGTTTAAGTCAACAATAAAACCATAGATCAATGTCCAGAAATGTACCAGAAAACCATATGAAGAAGAAGAGGGCTAGGAACATTGAATGCCATGGAAAGTTTAGTTGATGATGTCTCACCTGCCATAACCCCAACAGGCCACAGGTCATCTATCTTTGATGGGGGCGACCAATTTGGTCATTCAATAGTTCTCGAAAGAACACCACATTTTGGTGGCCATTCATTTGCTGCCACTACTTCACATAATAATAATAATAATAATAATAATAATAATAATAATAATAATAATAATGTAGCCCACATGAGCAGCTCAGTTGGTCACAAGGATAAACTTTGAGAAGAATGTGACAGTATGGGAACAACTTCTCAAAGTGTCTAGCCTCTGTGGTTCCAGCTAAATTACTATGATTTTCATCCCCCAAATGCTCTGTCGGACCGGGGTGTGGGGACCATTGGGGTTAGGGAAGAATAATAATGCAGTCATCAATACAGCAGTACCTAGTTTTGATATATGTTGAAGACCACAAATGGTGGCTTCCCATTGCCCACCATTGTCGGCAGTTGAAGGTGGCAGTCACTGCACACATATCCTCACAAGATTCTCTAACAATGTTTAGCTCTCTCTCATGCCAATAATTTCAGCCAAATAATACTTACAATGTGCACAACAACAAATCCTCAGCCACTCTTTCTTTCTTTCCAATGCAAGATGAGAAAAAAAGATTATTATGTTTTCAAGAATTGCAGAATTTGATTAAATAATGAAGCTGTATGTATGTTCATCTACAATGATCATTAATATCGACAGACCAAAAACAAAGAAATCCAGCACATCTAACTTAATGCCTTTCCTTAAAGATTCCAAAGAAGAAAAGGATTCAATCAAAATATTAAATGCAAAAGTGGTAGCAGGAAAACAGCTGTAATCAATGTAATAGTAACTGTTGTGTAGGGACCAGACCTTCCTGTTCTGCAGATTCTGTCTCTCTGTTGCCCTCTCTAACATTTAAGCAAATGAGCAGTATATAAAGGACACCACAGATCAACCCATTCTGCAATTCAGTAACTGAATGCATAATACTTTTATAAGGCTACTCTTATAATTGCGGTTTTGTTGAAGCAGGGTCAAGTTATTTTACAGAGAAAAAAACCCATTCCAACTACATACAACTATCTTTCCTCTAGGGGAGACCTACCCTGTTGATTTTTATGTGGTGAATGTCAATGTCAATAATTGAATGTGAATCTATAGATGTCTGTTTAAGAAGTTAAACCTAGATTGGAGCTAAAACTTCATGCTGATATCGAGATATATTATCACTTAAGTGTGCACTATACATCACGAAACTGTTCTCCGATCCACAGAAACTTCAGTCAAGTTCTCTGGGGCATCTTTTGTTGTCAAAGGCAAATCCACTAGCGTATTAGGAGGAGCAAAATACATATGTAGTGACATCATGCAGATTAAAATACCCAAAAACAGCTGCAATGGAAACAAGATAAATACAATATGCATTAGTAGTAATCATCAATAGGAAGTATTATGTCCACAGAAATCGTGATCTGAAAATGTTTTATCAAACATTAATTAATGTTATATACTCAGAAAGTCAGAAGCTGGAAGCTGCAGCCTGCAGGAGGGAAACTATATGTAATTCTCAATCCTTTAAAAAAAAATATTTAAATTATTGTTCTTCCAATGTTTCAAAAATATTAAAGGGTAGTAAATAGAAATTTTGACAGATGAAATAAGTTATTGAAATATGTGCATATGCTATGTTCAAGGTTGAAGTTGAGGAGCAATACAAGGGAAGGAAAAATGAAAAAAGAATAAAGTAAGCTTACTTGCACTGTTGGCTTGAAATCGAATAGGAACACTGATAATAACATTGTTAAAAGCATTGCCATAGATGTGGAGTATACCTTCAAGGGAAAAAGAACATGCAAAATCTCCGCTTTATATTTGGTAGAAATTTTAAAATTAGGATAAAGCAGGCAGCTTATAATCATCACATGCAAACTTCTCGACCAAGTTCATGTTATTCTAACACAAACAATGATTTGTTCACTGAACTCTGATTTAAATACTAGGGCGAAAGGGCACTATTAATTCTGTGTAACTTTGAAAATAGAAAACTAAAGAGTGTCATCTCAATAACTATTTGACAATCAGCAAATACTTTTCCCTAGGAACCAGACTTTCCCCTTCATTTCTCATTCCAATTATCATAAAAGACACAAGGCCAGGAGCAAAAATAGCTAGAATTAGCATAAGAATGAGAAAGCAAATAGACTGACTTCAAAGAATTGTAAACTTGGTCCCAAAGGGTTACAGGGTAATCAATCTTAGGATCCCTGGCTTCATAGAGAAGCCGTTAGCCCTTTTACCACTAAGCCAATCTCAAATAAGAAAGCAGGAAGCAGTCTAAACTCTAAAGAAACCAAGGAAAGAGAAAAAAAGGGATCATACCTTCACAATATTGTCAGCATACTTCATTAACCATGATACAAGAAGCCCAGTTGTTCCCAGATTCAAAACCACCAACCATGTTGTAATACTGTACCCATTAAAAATGCGTTGCCACCATGCTCCTCTTTCAAACCCGCTTTTGAAATCATCAAGGAGAAGTCGTCCCATGTTGAATATTGAGCCAAATCTGAAATAAAATATACTATTTTGGATCAATAAGCTGATCTATGGTTCACAGGCCTATAGCGATATAATGCAACTCGATCATCTTACTAAGTCATCAACCCTTGTTTGTTTTTTTTAGACTTTGTGCCTTTTTCCCTTTCAGCAATGGGTGATGGAAAGAGTCACAACAGTATGTATGTAATACATGGATAATATTACACTAATACATCAGTTCAGGTTGACTAAACATGCTACATGCCCATTCACTATTATATGGAGTACACTGCATTTCATCATATAAGGAACTTACGTATATAATTGGACATTCTGCCAGTATAAACTGTCATTGTTCTTTTTCATCAAGAATTCAGTGTAAACACCGGCTAAGGCTGAAAGACAAGCAGACAACACCCCCAACATATATCCCTGAATGGGTGATGTAAACATTGAATTGCAAGATGCCTCTCCGCAGCCTTTCACCTATATCAATACGAAATAAACAAGCCATTGTGAGAGCAATTATGTATTTATGGCTTATATTTCTTGAGTTGCTAAATTAAGCTAGAGGCATGCATAATGTATTCAGAAAGAAACAACTGCATAGATAAAGAGGTTTGAAAGGTCATGAGCTCCATACAAGGTTGAAGCCTAGTATCTATCCCCATCCACAACTGATATACTCGTACACCTTCCCTACCCCCAATCCCCCACAAAAAAGGGAGGGATAAGTTGAAAATCGAATAGACTCATGAAAATTTTCACATATGTGATATGTCAACTCACATTCTAATGTTATTGATGAAATATCACATTAAAGTCAAAACACATTTTCTAAATACAACAGCTTTTTTTTTCCTCAATAAAATGATAACTATTCTCTTTAATTTTGCATTCCTAGTTTGACACTACCTCTTTATGTGATACGACTATACAAGTAATATTTATTCAAATTATTGTTCAAGTCTCTAGAAAGCGGTCAGGGTAGCTCACAAAGCATAGTACAAAGGAAGTACAGAGGTAAAAGGATTGCAGCAGTACCTGGCTTGTGGTTGTTCCAACAGCCAATAATACAATTGCCATCCACTGCAAATTAGAAAGCTTCCTCTTCAAAAAGAGCCTAAAAAATTCAAATATCTCCTATTTTATGAAGAATCAAGGTCAAAATGCATAATGGAATAATATCCAGTGAAAGGAGGCAAATTTAAAGTTGAATGGCAGTGTGAAAAGAGGATTAAGGTTACACCTTAGATGAATACATATAAACTAAAAAATGCAGTACCTGAATAATATTCCAGTGGTAACAATTTTCAAGTTTCCCATTATCTGGTAACTTGATGTATCCACGTAGGTCAAAGTAGCGAATTGAATGTTATTGTGAATAAGGTAAATGATAGATGGAATTGGGTACAGGCGAATGCTCTTCCATTCCGTGGTCATTTTTGGAGGAGGTGAGTTTTTCATCTCTCTTGATAGGAAGATACTAGATACAAGAAGCTGCAGTTAAAACACAATGCATTAATAAAGAAGAACCTGAATAAATAGACAAATCACCCCTCCCCTCTCTCTAACAAAGAAGTTAAGTAAGCACAATTAAATAAGAATAATCATCTGATACCATTTTGGCTGCAAAAACATTTAAAGCTATTACCTTGAACACTTCAGCAAGAAAAGGAACTGTCGCATAGTCATATTTATATCCTCCATTACTTTGAGATAAAGTCGTCAAAATTCCCTGCCGCATATGATGCAAATTCAACATGTAAATCCAAACAGAGCGACGAAATCCACCTCAACATTAGAAGGTACAGAAAATGATCCTTTAAAGAAGAGCTTCCATGATTTTACTATCCAATATACTTCATAAATTTAGAATATGAAGAATGCATATACTCCGAAATCCGATCAAAAATCAGAAGAAGAAGAAGAAAACGAAGTGAAATTACAGCATAAGAAGAGAGGTGAAGGCTTTAAGACAACCTGCGAGCTGGTGAGAACGGTGAGAAGCGAAGCGACGACGTACCACCGCATCTCGTCGCCGATCTACTTTGCTCTTTGCAATATGTTAACTCACTCCGACTGTGTGAATCTGTGGAGTGTGGAGTAGAGTTTGCCGATCACTTCACAGTTTAGACCCCTCAATGTTTTAGTATTTTGCAAACACCCTCTCTCCAGATCTAGCTTTAAATTTACGGCCCTTGTTTTCACTAATTTACTTATTTACAGTATATCAACATACGAGTGTACAAATTAGTCAGACTAAAAAAAAATAAAAAATTATGCACTCAATTTATAAATTGCAAAAATAAATTAAATTAGGAAAAATGATCAAAATAGACCATTGAACTTTAGCTGAAAAGTCACTTCTTCAACTTTTTAAAGAATCAATTACACCAATCAACAATTCATTAAAGCCCAAAAATTGAGTAATGACCTCCTATCACAGGTCATTAGGATTTCGACAACTCGATGGCGAAATTCTTGCGAAATTCCAGGCAACAAAGTAACCGGTAATCAGAGACCGGCGAACGACTGCCGGTCATGGAGTAAGAGACCAAGGGAGAAGGCGACCTTGGTCTCCTTCTTTATGAACGGTCGTCAGTAACTTTGTTGCCTGAAATTTTGTTGGAATCTCGTCGGCAAGTTGTCGGAACTCTAATGACCTGTGATTGCAGGTCATTAACTGGTTTTTAGACTTCATTGCATTAAAATAAGTTATTGGTTGGTGTAATTGCATCTTTAAATTTAAAGGGCTAATTGACTTTTCAATTAAAGTTTGAGGGCTTATTTGATCATTTTCCCATTAAATTATGTTATGTACAACATGCTCATTAATTGTGTAACGTATATGGATTTGCATGAACCTACATTATAGTATTATTTTGTACATTGTATATTGATAGTTGATACACAAAATCAATCAAGAAATATAATAGATTAGGTAAAAGTGTGACGTGTTGGAATAACACATTAATACATTATACACGACCCAAAAACAAATATTTATTTAGTTATTATGTTTAGATTGTACCCAATATTTGGAGAAATGTTTCCATACAACAAATCTGATACATCAACATAACCAACATTTCTAGAAATGTTTTCAATTGGGACATGGTCTAAAAATGTAGATTAGATGTTGGTTGGTTGAAGAAATTGTGCATGCATTTGATCTCACCATGTTTTTTTCCAGAGAAGGAGAGATGTATTTGCTAGATAAATGATCTGGGCACTGCATTTTATTCACTGATCTGACTATGCCCATCGTTCATTGGTGAGTAGTTTCATCTCAAGATTCAATTTTTTTTTTTTTTATCAAAGAAAAAAACTGTCATTGATTCAAATCAACCAAAATCTTTGTTTTGGGGCATTTCCAGATTGAGATTTCTGGTGTGATTAAGGGAGGGTTATGGAGCAATTTAGGCAGATCGGAGAGGCTGTAGGAAGTGTGAAGACATTGATGGTTTTCCAGGATGACATACAAGTGAATCAGAGGCAATGCTGTTTATTGGCAGATATGCTGGAGTGTGCATATGATACAACTGCAGAGTTGATGAAACAGAATCTGAGATATGAAGAGAAGAATTTGAAGTGGAAAATGGTTGAGAACCCATTGAGAGAGCTTCTGAGGGTGTTTAAAGAAGGTGAAATGTACATACGATTTTGTCTAGATACGAAGGATTTCTGGGCAAAAGCCATTAGTATGTACCAGAACAGTGAATGCATAGAATTCCATGTCTACAACCTTCTTAGCTGCTTTCCCATTGTGATTGAAGCAATTGAGATTGCTGGGGAGGTGTCAGGTTTTGACCATGATGAGATACAGAAGAAGAGGATCATTTATTCACTGAAATATCACAAGGAATGCAAAGATCCAGGAGTTTTCAGTTGGAAATTTGGGAGGCAGTACCTGGTTTCTCCAGAATTGTGCAACAGGATAAGTTCAGTGTGGGATGAAGACAGATGGGTCCTGAAAAACAAAGTCCAGGAGAAGAAAAGTTGGGGGCGTTCTTCGTCAAAGCAGGAGCAGCGGCTCGCTGATCTCCTGTTGAGCAGGTTGGAGCCATTACCCAACACTGACAAGCTCCTCTTGCCTAGCTCAACTTTACTCGGGAGCAAAGACTACCATGTGAAAAGGCGGTTGAAAACGCGACCCAATGCAAGGAGGTTCAGTGGCTCGGGGAGAGCTTCTGTCTAAAACACTTCTTCGGTGAGATTGAGCCATTGATCTCAGAGATTTCGGATGAACTAGCGCTCACGCACCCCAACATAATGCACATGTTTTGTGGGTTCACAGATGATGAGAAGAAAGAGTGTTACCTTATCATGGAACTCATGAATAGGGATCTATCCAGTTATATTAAAGAGGTTCTTGGCCCAAGGAAAAGAGTTCCATTTTCTCTCCCTGCTGCAATTGATCTCATGCTTCAAGTTGCAAGAGGAATGGAGTATCTGCACTCAAAGAAAATTCCTCATGGGAATCTAAACCCTTCAAACATCCTTGTCAAAGTCAAAAGTAGATACATGGAAGGCTACTTACATGCAAAGGTTTCTGGATTTGGCACTAGCCACAACAGAAAACCTCAGGCAGCAAATCAAAATGGGCCACTGAGTTATATCTGGCATGCACCAGAACTTCTAGCTGAGCAAGAAGAGCCAGGGAATTGTGGGGGTTTCTTCAAGTGCTCAGAAAAGTCTGATGTGTACAGTTATGGCATGATTTGCTTTGAGGTTTTGACAGGGAAAGTTCCATTTGATGACGGCCATCTCCAAGGAGACAAAATGAGCAGAAACATAAGGGCGGGCGAGAGGCCATTGTTTCCGTTTCCTTTACCAAAATACATGACCAGCTTCACAAAGAAGTGTTGGCATAGTGATCCAAACCAACGGCCTAGTTTCTCGTCTATCTGCAGGATTCTTCGCTATATAACACGGTTCATAGTCATGAACCCAGAACTCACACAGCCCGAAGCACCCATGCCACCGTTAGACTATAGTGATATCGATTCAGGGGTCTTAAGGAGCTCTTCAGAGACACTGTCTGTATCACAAATTCCCTTCCAGATGTTTGCTTATAAAGTGGCAGAAAGGGAGAAAGCAACTGCAAGTCATCATCACAGGGAAAACTCTGAATCAGGAAGTGATGTTTCAGCTTGTGGAGATGAAATTATAATTGCAGACGACCTGCCCTCATCACCTAGTCATGATTCAAAGTCTGTTGTTAGTTGTCCAGACATCATCAGCAAGAAACATTCACCATCAATTCGAACTACTGTAGACATCAAATTAATCAAACAGAAAGGTAAAAACTTTCTTCTACTCTACAAAAACGTACTCCTGTCACAGGAGACAACTTTAATTTGTTCAAGCCACTAAAGACCAAACAAACCCATGGGAAAAAACAAGAAAGATAGTATATATTATAGTCACTTTTATTGCATGCAGGTTTTAGAACTAACAGTAATTCTGTGGTTTAAACACTATATATATAGGAACACCAAGGGGAAGGTCAGTTACTTCAATCAGGCCTCCACAGATGAATCGATATGGACGCCTAAGAGGATGAACTCCGAAAGTCAGTTGATGGTTATGAGTCCAAGATCACACAGAATGTCTGGTAACATGTCAGATTCTGATCTCCCCTAAATCTGCTACTTGCAAGACATCAATCCAACCTATTTCATCAAGTGGAAAATGCCAACTTTATAGCTTAGTGTCTGGTTAAGTTTAGGGAATATTTAGGTTAAATGATTGACACAAATTTACAGATGTGTAGATAAAACTGAAATACAATATAGTGCTTTTGCAGGATTGTTGGCCTTTCCTTCAGTTAAATGACTTGTTTTTCATCAAGCTATGCCTATATATATGTATATATATGCTAATATGCATGAAGTTTAACTATAAAGTTTCCCAACTAATCATGTGCATATATAAACAAACACATTTATATCCATACAGTCAATAGATAAAAGTTAAAATTTTCATTCAAGAGTGCTGTTTAAGGTTGCTGTTGCTATAACATTCCTACGAAGACAATTGAGTAATACATAAAAAGCATCAAATTTATGAATTGGGTTTAGTGGAGAAGCAGATTATGAACAGAGAATAGATTTCAAGCACTGAATTTGAATTAGTTCTGCTTTACAATCGATCAAAAGTGCAAGAATGCAAGAACATCTTGAATACAGACATCATTTGGTAAACAAAAATACTGATCTTATACTCTAGACTTCAGACATGTAGAATTGAAAGAGTTCTGGAGGTCACATGTAATGGAAGTCCTTGCAATGCAAAGCTCCAAAGACTTTCAGTTTTATCTGCAGAAATACGCATTATAGACTGCATACAAATACAGAATGTTAGTGATAACCAAATGGAGTAAGGAAGACGTTATTTTTCAAGAAATGAAGGTAACCATACCTTAACTACAAAAATAATCTTGGAGAGCAGCTCTCGTGTTTCACTTGTAAATCATTCTTTATTCCCGAAAACAAAACAGTACAAAACAGATGGCTGCATTTCTTCACATATCACTTACGTCTCTTCCAGCTTCACAATAAAAACATCTAGGAAAAACTCCAACCTGGTCTTAAGGAGCATTTTACAGAAGAGATGACAATGAAGCGGTCTGTGCACAAGTCCTGGATCCTCTGACTACAGACTTTGCTCTATTGTCGAAAGCTTAACTTGTGCAACCTAGAAATATTGGCATTTTTAAGTCGTATAGTATGTCTAATATTACTGCTTTTGTTACATATCAGAATAGTAAGTTACTAAAACTACAAGTCAATTGCAACGTGCACGTAATACCTTAGTTTATGCAACTCTGCTAGAGTAAAAACCCAGGGAACAATTGTTGAAAACAATGTAAGTTAAATGGGCTTTTAATTAGACCAACGCAACAGCTTAATACATCCAGTTGAGTTGGCAGCAACAACCATATTAGATTTCCTTCTCCAGCAAACACTTGAAACAAACGGTCCGTTATTATCAATGATCTCATCGCCAGAGATAGGATCGATAGATTCAAATTTATAAGAAGTAATTGGCATTGGCAGAGATCTATAGTAAGCATATACCTGAAGGAGAAAAGATTAAATCAGTAGAGGGTAACATGATAGTAGAACTTGATTCTGGTGGGACAAAATGGAATGAAGGAAACAAGGTGTGCTGTGAAAATCGCAGCCCCTAAAGTAGGGGATCATAGACATTATTAATGCAACTAAATGAAAAATACGCACATCTGTTTATAGCTTCTTTAGTTAGTGACAGTACAGTATGTGCTATAGTAAATAAAATCTTAGATGAAAAATTGAGTCACTGACCAATGCTAGAAAGCAAAACATAAAGGATGTTATTGAAAGAGAATATCATTGAAAAAAGAAGATTACTTCATTAGATTCTGAACCACATGCTATGTATCCATCAAGAACAGATAATCCTACAAAATTCTGCAGAAAATACACCAAGAAAATATCAGGACCACTAATAACCACATTACTCTAGATGTACTTGGGGAGTTGATCTCACCTTCTCATTGGAATGTCCACTAAAGGTAAACGAGCAAGCTTTATCAGAGAATCCTTCCAAGCTGGTCTTATTGAGGTCCCATTGCTTTAGTGTATTATCAGTGGATGCAGAAACAATGGTTTCGGAATCTAAAAATTTCACATAGCTAACAGCTTTCCCATGGCCAACTAATGTGCACCAAGGAATCCTTGTATGTCGAAGATCATAGCAATAGATCTTGTAATCAGCAGACCCGAAAGCCAATAGATGCGTGGAGTAAGCAGAAAACTGCACACAGCATACATTGGCAGGACTCCAGATTGTAGCCACAGAATTCCTCTGTACCAAATACCAAATAAAGTAATTTTCTACCTTACTTTAAGATGACCTAGTTCAATGGAGAAACTAATTGCATGTGGAAGTGGCACTTAGTTTCAGGAATAGATTTGGAAGAAATTAAAAAGCTTGAAATCAACGTTACACTTGAAAACTTGTTACATGCAAGTGAACTTCTTCCATTAGTTTGAACTCCTTAAATAGTATAAAGCATAATTCCATTTCAAGTTTCTAGTTCTTGATAATGTCAATATTGGAGGACAAAGACGAAAATGTCTATTAAGTAGTACCTCATTAATGTTCCACACTTTTACAGAAAATCATTCACTTCCACTGACGAATTTGGTTGGATCAACTAAAGAAAAGTCTACAGACCAAGTCCTCTTCTGGTGCTCCATATAATGTGAAAATCCTTGACCTGTGCTTGCATCCCACATCTAGTTTTGGAACATATAAGCCAAATTACAGGAAGAAAAAAAAGAGGATAGATAATCAACAGTAAACGAATTCTGCAATAATGGGTATGAAATTGCACCCAAAAAGCAGTTGACATTTGTGCAAATTTCTAACAATTTATAACCTAAAAGAAGAATATTATTTATATTCAAAAGAAGGCATTTTCAGAAAGAATGATATCTGCAATTGATAAATGTAAAGGGCTACAGTGTAGGATTTTAGCTATCACACTATCACTGATTCCCATGATTCCTGTGACCTTAAGTTAAAAAATACAAACCTTCACCACACCATCATAGTCTGATGAAGCCAAGTAGTTTTTGATGTAGTTGTTCCAACAAACACAGCTAAGCTTAGATCTGTTTGACATCTCAATCACAGGATACTGAACATCCACGGATTCATTCAAAAGTGAATCAAACTCAAAAATTTTGACTTTCTTTGAGACCCCGGCTGCTGCTATATATTCCTCTTCACGGTCAAAACTTAGGGAGCAAATAACATTTGTAGAATTTAAAAGATCACCACTTCTTAATGTCCCACACTCCTCAAACTTGCTATATCGAGCAAACTTGCAAATACCTTCAAAGAATGCCCAACTCGATTTAAATTGTTTCTCTCAATGCTGGGCTCCTCATTGTTAGTCTGAACACGAGACAACTTCTCACGACTTCTCAGTAAGTCCCTGTCTGATCTTCCCTTGAGATCAGTTTCAGTAAGTTGGAATTGTGATCTCATGCAGAAGTAAGCATTTTCAAACTGACTGATATTTTTCATCACCGTCTCCTCAAGAAAAGTCTTTATAGAGAATGATTTGGAAAGAGAAGAAGATTTCATATCTTTACAATGGGGCATATGCTGTGCATCCAGGATGCCTTGGTGCCTCCAATATGAAGTTCTCAAAGTGTCCTGTTTTTCAAGCTCCTTGATATCAGCTTCTAAACATTCTATGCTTTGTAACAACTTGGATTTCTGGCTATCCTTTTGTTCTTTCAATGAAACTAGAAAATAAAGTAAGAATTCTAATTCAGGGTCATCTTCCTTTTCAGCAGCTAACGGCTCATTATTTCTTTGGTGTATCTCTTTGGATCCAGAAATTGATTCAGACTGTAAGATTTCCCTGTCAAACAAAAATAATTAATGAAAATGCAATTTTGCTCGATTTCCATGCCAAACATAATTGCTGTGTATTTTACTCATGTTTTAAGTCTTCTGTCAGCAGGCTCTTTATCTCCTTTGATGGCAGTGAAGTGCACTCTTGAATTTCTAAGTGGTAAGGTTGCAAAGGTGGGACAATGCTTGGAGATTTGCAAACTAGGCTAGAAAGCATATAATAGCATATGATCTAATGCAATGTATCTAGGTATAAGATTTGCAGTAAGTATTGCCAGATATCTCATTGGCATCTAGTATTTTATAAATTTTACATCCACACAAGCTTTCTCTACAAGGCAGAAAAATGACAAATTATAAATTCCAGTAGTACCTTGCTGTTGGACGAGCAGATGATTCAGGATGAAGTAGCCAAAAGCAAAATCCGCTTCCTTTGGATTTTCACAGAGAAAATGTGAAGGCAGAACCCGATGGAGTAAATCCATCATTGCTGCAGAATGCACCTTTGGTGATTCAAAATGGCACAGCAACTAAAAGAAACAACTGCTATTAGTGAAACTGGAGATTTTCTTTAAGATCATTTCATGAAATCATAAACTGAAAGGACACACACACAAACAAACAAACAAAAGTGGGTGGGGTGGGGGGGAGTACTTAAAGATTGGTAACACAAGATTACAGAACTAGGTTTCTCACCTAAAAGTGGACAAAAGAATACGGGTAAACTGAATGCCAATTCAAAGGAAAACAGCATTATGGTGAATCAAATTTTTTAAGAATGAAGAGCTGAAATGAAAACTCGTATGAAGGCGCCTTGGGTGGCTCTCAGGTTCAAGGATTGTTCCTCCATTGTTCAGAAAAGAGTAAATGGCCCTATTCATGCAGATGGCCTTTCCTATGGAAGCAACAAAAATAAGATAAAGCATCTAACCTATGAATTTGATTTCATTTTCCATACTCAATAGTCATTTACTCAATCCTACAGCTGAAAATTTGGAACATCAAGATTCAGAAAGGCTGGTTTGCAAGACCTATAGCAAAGAACCACAGAATCAAAAGTCTTGAGTAAGTTGAGTTCATCCATCTCAAAGCTGAGAGTTTATAAACTCAAAGAAGGGTCATATGAGGTGTTGATTATTCAGGCAGACCTTTGTCCTTTTATTTTATCCTTCCCCATGAGGAGAGAAGATAGAAGGGAGGATAATCTTGAGCTTTACCACTATGGATACCAGCATTGCTCAATTCTAGCACCAATAAATTCCTTAACATGACAATTAAGGATGTAGCTAGTTATTTAATATGTAAATCCTGTGTGAGAGAAGTAATGGTAAACTCAGTTTTTTTTTTTTTTTTTTTTTTTTTTTTAAGATAAAGTCTCCACATCATGATTTTTTTTTAATTTTTTTTTTAGTTCTCATAATACTCTCTAAATAAATTTGCAAGATTTTCCAGGTCTGGAATTATATCATTTGCCATAGGTCAGGTTTACATATATCGAAACTAATTAAAATTGTTAAGCAGGGAATAAGAGAATAGGGGAAAAATATAGCAGCGCCAAAACAAACTGGCTAGCAATAATTTATCTGACCTCAAACAAACACCCCAAGACTGTAAATATTTGATGATGCAAGGACTCTGTCATCCAGCTCCTCTGGGGAAGTATACCACCTCTTTTCCAACCGAACGAAGTCAGACTCCAATAGACAATCTGCCTCAATAGATGAACCTTCACGACACGAATAATTCCTTTCACTATTACACTGTACCTCATGGAGTTTTTGCTGCTTTGCACCCTACTATTGCTGATGTGCTTATCCAGCTCTGGTGGTCTTTTCCTCATCATGTTCTGGTTTCCCAGACCCATGCATCCTATCTGGACTGTTGAACCAATATATTTAACATCATCATATGAATGTAAAATGAGACAGGAAGGCCGTAAATCAAGGAAGACATTCCCTTGGGAGTGAACAATATCCACCAACTGCACAACTTTCCGGAATAGGTGCAATCTGTGATCTTTATTTATCTCGGAACCCCGAGAGCATAACCATTCTCTTAAGTTAATTTCATTTTGTGATAGTTTAGGTCCTGCACCATCATGACAATGTAATGGAGCTTGAAAAGTAGGCCCCTTGATTCAACAAGAAATCAGTAGCTGTCCTTCTTAAAGAAGCTGGGTTGTTCTTTTCCTGCATGACTATGGCAGAAGGAAATTCAGCAGAAGGTTCAGGGCGTTTAGACAGCACATCCTTGCCTTTCAAAGATTTCCTGGCAAAAAACTGAGAAAAACTAGATGTAGATAATATTTTTGACCGATTATCTCCGAACAGTCCGTTATTTGGGTTGATGCCATTAGAGCATTCAATGTTATGCTTAATAGGTGGAGGTTTCATCTCATCAGGGTCTGGAGCCGTTGTTGGCAATGATTCTTTGGGCATAGATGTTACCGAAACCCTTGTCTGTGGACATCAGAACTTGATTACAATAACTACTACTAGACCCACCCGCCAAATTATAAAACTTTTTCCACTGGATTTGCTGCTGATCATTCATTTGTTCATGGGTGATAGAGCAGCTAACTGACTCTGGGTTGGAAATTCTGTTGATTTCTCATTCTCCAACTCTTCATCTGAATTGTTATTCAACAAAAAACTTGTACAAGGGGGCGTAGGATCTGCCCGTGACATTCCATATGTACTCAAACTACCACCACCGGGATCTCTTCTCCATCATAGTGGGGAAATCCCTCACTGGAAGATGCATGCACTGCTGGTGGTGGTTCAGGGAAAATATCACACTCTTTCCTTTTTGCTTCTGCTCTCACTGCAGCATATTTGCAGCTTTTTGCTCCTCCAACTTCTCCATGTGATCCCGAAATGCTCTCATTGTTTTAAGTACTCAATGCATCTTCAAGAGTTCACCCTAAACCAGATCACAAGAATTAAGTGTAGTAACAAACAATAAACAATATCAAGTCAAGTGATCAAGAAAAAAGCTCAATTTAGTGAGGTTGCCAGATGCCAAATGCAAAGGGGGAAGGAGAAACTATGATGTGAAGAACTAATTTCATTATTTTGAATCAATTTGTAATTCCACCCATTCAGAAAATGAACATAATCACAAAGACAGAGAGAGAGAGAGGGTAAAAAAAGTGGAGTTTGTATTAGGGTTCTTCAACTATAGTGTAGAGAAATCATCCTAGCTGATAAACAGTTGAGAGCTCAAGAATCCAAATTTGAGAAGTAGTACATCAAGTATTTCCCTTTTCGGGATAACCAAAACAAGCTAAGCTAAAAGCCTAAAACCACTAGAACACAGAAAAAGATGAAAGAAGTAGGAGTAACGAGAGTGGGTAGAGAAGGAAGTAAAATAATTCATCTACCGAGTTCCCCAGAATTGCAGATCACACAATCACATGCTAGCTAGCTCAGACAGTGATTCAAGAAAGCTAGAGACTTGCCTCAAATAGAAATCCCAAAAAAGTTAAAATCTTTCCCGATACTTTACTTACTCCACTTGTAGAATAGCATCTACACTAGCTACGTCGGGCCTAGTTGTAGCAGCAAATATTACTCCGCTGTCCGTAGGTAAGATTTCTGGGTGGCGGCTAAGAAATCCCCAAGAAGAGGATTCATTTTCACCATATCATGGAGCTTAAAAGTACGGATATTGATGGATGGTGACGTGGCAGGCCAGTAACCAGAATCTTGGAAAGCTGAAAGGAAAAAAGGACCACAGTCCACAGTTATTCGGTATTCTCAGATCAAGGTGCCGCTGCAATGTATACTCGGACCAACTTGATAGGCTGATTAATGTTGTCATGTCATGCATATTTCCTGTCCTCATCGCCATGTGCTCGAATCTGGGTCCATGCATCAATTATCCTTTTCTTTCTTATCATTTAATTGTCTGTTTTGTCATCTACTCACAGATTTTTTTCACAAAAGTTTCAACTACCAGTAAAAATAAAAACCTTTATTCTAAAAAGAGCTGTTGTTTTCAATACAGAGAAGAAAAATGAGAAGACATAATCCAACCGCTTATTATTATTGCATTATTACATTATTATTCCTTGCATTCATGCAAGTGATTACTGAGTAAACAAAAGCTAAGCTAATATAGGAGATGGTGCAGAGTTGAATGAGAGAGAACACTTGGGAAGAATTGGTTCCTAATTTGTGCTTTGAGAGTACATAATCTTCTGTGTTATCCTTTGCCTACAAAATTGGGGCTTTAATGTCCCTCCATCAGTCCGAGATTCTGATCTCCACCCCCAATATGTCCTTTCACTTGCTCATATTCACGAAAGCAATACGCGATTGAAGGGACGACCTGACCAAGTAACATTAAAGAAATGTGTGCAACAAGAGCAAAATGCAATTCTGTTAATGTTTTCCTATAGAAGAGAATATCGGAGACTAAACCTTCACAGAGTTTGGGACCAACCCTTGTACAGTGCTCTGACACCCTCATAACGAACAGTTTTCCTGAAGGCATCAATCATGCCGGTATATTCCCCAAGGGGGAGCTTGACTCTTCGCCTTCACCAGCGGACAATAGAAGCCAGCGCCTTTCCATCCCACATCTGCCTTCTTCTGCGAATGACATCGAGTGGATAAGCAACAGTTTGGCCCAACAGTCCCTGCAGCAGCACCGCTGCCAAGCCTTGATAACTAATACTCCAGTTCAGAATCTTTCGACCAGCTCCAAGAGGTTTTAGATTTGATTAAACAATCTTTTAAAGATTCATAGACAGCAAAGTTCAGACCCACCAATAAGGAATCTGTAATAACACCAAAGCAAACCTTAAGATTATGAAGTAATACCGGGAGGATACTGTTAACAATTTTCATTTTGGAAGACACTGCTTCCACTAGCAAAACCTTAGGGGTGAGAGTACATAATGTGACGTGAATGCAATTCATAAACTAAAAGGACATCTCTCTTCCCTGTCAAGATGACGATAAAACTTCCCATCAGATGGGAATTTCAAAGGGAATGTTGCTAGAACAAATAGCTAAGACATGGTTCAAATTAAGAATATCTACTAAAATCTTCTTTTTCTAATAATAGACATTATAGTACCAAGCAAGAACTATAAATGGAATTATTGAAAGATGCCCTTCTTCCTATATAGTAATTAAGTGCATAGAAAGATCTTTTAATAATAATAATATTAATAATAATTAAATAATATATAATAATAA